>CAMOHE010041760.1:0-110548 GCA_946598075.1 Artocarpus hirsutus
CCTAACAACTTTCTCAAAATGTTTTTATTTTTAATTTTTAAAGAAAAATAAAATTCAAAATAAAAACACTACCAAATAGACCCACTGTTTTTTTCCGTCAGGGTACTTGTAGTAGTATTTGGTGCTTCTGAAGAATGAAAGAAGTTCAAAGATTTTCCTCACCACTAAACATGCTATTTCTGTATCAACTACATTTTCTCTTCTTTTTTTTTCACAAAATTGTCATCCTGCTTTTCCATGTGGGACTAAAAGGGCAGGGGGCCAAAAAAAAAAAAAAAGACACAAGCATACCAATCTGCTTTCTCAAAGCTTTTGTTAAGCAGAACATGACTCTTCTCTTCATGGCCATCTATATAAACCTAGTTATAAAAAATGGCATCCCAATGTTTTGCTTCTTCTTATCTCATATATAAAAACAAAAAAGGTAAGAGAAAAACCGGAATAATACAAGAAAATGGAATATTTTTGTGAATTCAAAAGCCCAAAAAAGGTCAAATAAAAAAATATTGATTGAGATATTGCGGTAATCCAACCGCCGAGAGCATAAGCTTAAAGTAATAGTTATAAGACGCTTGTCATTCTTGGACAAATCACCAAATGCATAATGCTAATTTTGGGACCGGTCTTCATCACAGTTATGTCAGATCTACAATACTGCCATTTATAGATTAGAAAACAAAAAAACAAAAAACAAAAAATAAAATAAAATAAAATAAAATAAAAAACTTTTTTAGCCCGGTTAGGCTGGGGCCCGGGCATTAGGCCCTCGGACTGAATACAACCGCCCAAATAGAATGGTCAAAGATGAGGGTCTTAAAAGCCATTCAAGCAGCTTGTCCTTGAAAACTGATTAACAATCAATTTTCATAATTTAAGGAGAGAAGAACTGTTGGAAGGATTCATTGGCCTATTTTTCCAAGTGAGGTACCGGGTGCGTCCAAAAATTGGACTTCTTTTTTCAAGTTAAAAAGTTGTGTACCACACTGTTATTTTCCCAAATGTAACGAGAAAAATAATTGATTTTAAAAAATAAAATAAATAATTAGATTATTATATGCTTATTTAGCAAGTCAACATAAGCTGGAACGGTATCTGGGTGCCACCACACCGGAGACTCCTTTTGACTTTGTATGTCATACTAGTTGCCAGACGTGCATTTTTGTCCGGTGATTTTTTTTTTCTTTAATATATGGATGCAATTTTTTAAAATTCATTTTCTTTTTGTTATTATTCTTTTACAGATTCAGTTCAGTAAAAAGAGTTATTATTGAAGTACATTTTAAGGGGAAAAAAGATATCAGTGATAAAAATTAAACAATAAACTTCTTAGGAATACATATAAAAAAAGTCTGATAAGGTTGAAAAGAAAGTTATTCGAGTAGACATATTTGAAAAAAATAATAATAATTTAGTCTGATGCATTCTAGAAACTTAAATTTACAACGTCATTTTTGGTAGTGTATATATAAGCACCGATTTAATATAATAATTGTTAAAAGGACTACAAGAAAAACTATTTAGTAGGGAGAAATTTATTGTAATTGGGACAAAATAAAGGAATAGTATTTATGGCAAAATATTAGCTAAAAAAAAAAAACCTTTTCAGTGACACATTATGAGAGATTATTTCAATGTGCAGTAAAAACATGGTTATGAGGATCGTTTTTGATGTAGGGTCGTTATCACGCAAACAAACAAATGTACATAAATCAGCAAACTGACTTCGGAATTGTAGATTGCAAAGAAACTGCTTTCTTCTCTAGTATCAGTGTTTTCGAACCTCGTTGAGATTTTTCCTGCATTAAAACAGGCACCCACAGCCAAAACAATAGGGAAAAAACAAAATCATAAATAAAATAAATAAATAAAAATCAGAAAGTATCAGCAAATACGAAGACCAAGCTAAAAAATGCTACTCCCCTGAAGCAAAACAGCAGCCTTGCCTCCTTAAAATGCATTGAACATTCAAAGAACCTGCCAATAGCCGTAACAAATGATTAAAGTTTTACAGAATCCCAAGATGATGATGTTGAAGCGCCACTCTAGCAAATACAACGAATCAACATACCACGGTCTAAAAAGATAAGCAACATTAAATTGTTGGTCCTGAAACTCCAAGCTTCCCATGTGATGTCGGTACAAGAAGCTTTTAAGTCAACTCTTTAAGATTCGCAGGATCCTAAAGAACATGGCTCCACACCCCCTCATATAACACAACCAAGTACAAATACATTCCGGAGGTTAGATATATAAACCAGAGTGTTAGCCTAGTCTCTTTGGCATTAGTTGGTCCCAACCAACTTTTTAGTTAAAAACAGTGCAAAGCTCTCACATGTTATTAGAAAAGCAAAAAAGTTACTACAATGTAAAACTCTTACATGCTACAATGTTTATAGCTCTGTGTTTATAGTTCTAACCAATAGTTCTAACAATCATACCAAACACCCTAAAAAATGTTGGCCCCACAATCCCAATTTGGTGTCCAGTCTTGAGACCTGGAGCTTTAATAAACATCCTGCTATTTTCATAAAATGATCTAAGGAAAGGCGGCCTCTGGAAATTCAATGAGCTCACTCGAGTCGGATAATTAAACTACATTTCAAGGATTTCTTACTAAGACAAAACTAATTTCAGAAAGTTAGACCAAGAGGAGCATTTCTAACATGGGTCTCTCAAAAATAATCGATGCACCCGAAAAGATGAATGCCACTGCCACATGATATATGACGATGCCTGCAATTCAAATAATATAACAATTCTGCTACAGTAGAGAAGAGTAAGTTTTTCCAATAAACATCATATAAATACCATTACTAGCCAAAAAAAAAACTCATATAAATACCATGAAAAATTCATGTTACAAAGTTGAGAACAGAAAGTAAATGCAAAAATAAAACTAGGGGATGGAAGCAACATGGCTTTGTAACTTTAAAGAAAGTCAACAGGAAAAACAAGCAGGAACATAGGTGTGCCGGCTATTTAGGCTTTAGGGAACACAAGATACTAAGCTTGGCAAATTTGGTTTAATGGACATGGAAAATATTAAAAGTGAACAAGATCTCCATATAGATTTGGTCCTTTAAGTAGAAGCGTCAAGGTGGGCCATGACTATGTGAAACGCTGGTTCATCTGGTCTTCCGGTTTAGGCAGAAGGCTTCATTAAAAGAGGCAGTGGGCTGGCTTCAGGCTTCATAGATCTCAGCTGTTTTGATGGATTGGGAAAGGCAACAAAGGGAAAACAAGTGCATCAGAATTCTGTATACGGGTATTGGATAGGTTATGTTATCAAATGTCACATACTAATATATGACCGGCCCAGAGGTAATGCCAGTTTTATTAACAGACAAGAAAAGGGAGCAAAAGAATCTGTCGTCTACCTGCAGGGTATCCATCATAAATTCTAGTAACCATAGTTTCTCCGCCGAGAAACAGGGTTCTGGCTTGTCAACCTGGTATCAGAAGCTTAAATCAGGATTGACAGATCTCAAAACACCAACAGAGATATTAAGAGGGAAGGAAAATAAAGGATTATAAGGGAACTCATATTGATGAAAATCCGTTTTTTACCCTATAAAAATGAGAAATGCATTCGAGAACAGAAAATATTTTTTTTAAGATACATTTTTTTTGTTACAATGGAGGATCGATCCTCCTTCCCCCCAAACCAATACCCACCCCACCCTTTTCCCAATGCCACTAGACCAACATGTCTAGAACAGAAAAATATGAACAACTCCCATGGCATAAGATCCGTAAGTATCCAGAATCACGATTTTAATAATGTTAAATGCTTTTGACAGTTCACACTGAACAACATGAACTTCAAGCATCGCTAAGGTGCTACTTAAGAATAGATCTCGCTACTCCACATAGATTGGGGTAGGAAGGAGGGAACAAACAGCTAGTAGGATCATACACGGCGGCTTTGAAAAAAAAAGAAAAGAAAAGAATAGAAAGAAGAAAAAGAAGAAGAAGAAGATGGGAGAGGCCAAAAAACATGACAATGGAGAAAGGAAGTCCTAGGATCTTACCCAAAACCTCCAGTACGCCCAGAAGAATAAGCTCCATAAGCACCATAAACGCCACCAATACCACCAATCTGCATAGAAACAAAGGAAAAACAAAAAAAGAAACTGCAATCAGAAAGCACGAGGGTCAGGTAAAAGAATTATAAATATTGAAGAGTGTAATTCATTGAATACATTATGCACAGTATGAAACAACATACTCATAAGAAAGTTGCTAGTAAACGGAACAAATATATATATATACATCAATTTTCTTGATAGTTTAAGAACTGTTGTATGGAAAAAGTATTGGCCCTTGGCAGGATACCTGGGAACCACCATAACTTCCATAGCTGTCAGAAGATGCCAAATCACTTGACGCACCATAACCACCAGAATAAGAATGACCACGTCCATGTCTTTTACTGTCTCTACTTTCATAATTTAGACCATCTGGACCATCTGCCGACACAGGAAGATATGGTATAACTGGAAGCAAAGTAGGGAGAGCACCCTCCCTGTCAAAAAGATTTGCTCTTAATCGCGTAACTACATGTATAAGAGCCTCCTTTGCCACATCCAGGTCTCCAGCAATCTGATCATTAAAGAGAGAAAAATTTGCCAGTAAAAATCACAAGGCACCAACTTGAGCAAGAAAGAGCTCGGAAAATAAAAAACCAAAGGCTTCACTAACACAGGAAAAAATTTAACAAAAGAAAATCACCTGCACCATCTCGTCATCTTCAGAAGCAACTTTTGGAAGGTTTTCCTTAGAAAGTATACGGATATTAGCTTTGGTGGCCCTCCTCATCTCAGTTACAATGGCGCCTCCTTTACCAATAAGGCAGCCAATTCGTGAGGTAGGCACAAGTAGACGGGTTGTGAATGAGATAATTCCTGAATCCCTTTCAACTTTCTCGCTGCATCTTGGTTGCAGGCGCACTGCTGCTCCAATAGTTGGAGAATATGAGTCCTCAAAGAACTGAAACGGCCAGGATAAAAAAGTAATCAAGACCAAACTAAGGCATCCTCCATGTAATGCTAGGATATATAAATTGTATGGAAAAAAAATACCTCCTTTGCAGAAACAGTTATTAAGCAATCGTCTCCTTCAGTTGCAGAACTGTCAACCTTGATGACTGCCCCAGATTCCTGTCTGATCTGATTAATTATGACACCACCCTTACCAATCACACCCCCAATATTTCCAGTTGGACAAACCAAACGAAGAGAGAATTCTTTTGAAGACCCTTCGTCTCTAGGAGCTGAATACAAAGAACGTGACCAATCTCCAGCATCACCTTTATATCCTCCATATGGGCCCATCAGAGGAGCTATTCCAACTATTGGGGCACCAGAATTTGGACCCATGAGTGACCCACTAGAAGGATATACATTAGGCACAGTAGATGTAAGCAAATGTTGAGATCTCGATGGATTATCATGAAGGCGGGATGCAATTTGATGGAGAGCTTTTTTAACAACAAAAGCATCGCCAGATATCTGGACCACAATAACCAGCATTGAACAGATAAGCAAGACATCCATTTATCACACTAAAAGAAAATTCTATCAACCCAGACATTAACATATTTCTAGAAAACCACTCCATGAATTAACTTCAGAAAATCTTTCACACCATCTAGCGCCATAATAAACAATCAATATGCACCAGAATATTTGAAAACAAATATGGAAGCGCTAAAATCTTCTAAAATATCAGAAATAACATTTTCTTTTAAAATGATTGCAACCAACACCTAAAACAGGCCCAGAACTTTACAAAGTAATATAGCTAGTAGATCAAGGCAATAGAGCATCATACAAAAATGCAAGATAGCTAGTCGATCAAGGCAAACCGCACAAAACATCCAACTTACCTGTACAAGCTCATCAGAGTTCAAGGCACAAGGAGGCAGATGTTCATCCTTAAGAATGCGAATCTGAGCACCAGTGTCACTACGAATGCTCTGTACTATCTGGCCTCCCTTTCCAATAATGCAGCCAATCTGGTCAGAAGGCACAAGAAGCCTAGCAGTAACTTGTTGACTTCCTTCACTATCCTCGTCGCCATGCAAGTCTTCAGCAACAACCCTTTCATGGACCCTAAACAGAGCATCCTGAGCGGGGCAAACATGATTGCCACCTTCAACAGTGTTAATCTCCTCGCTGGTACTGTAAATAGTAACAACACGCTCCTCACACCCAGGGACCATCTCACCAATCCTAATCTTCGATTTCGTGTCCACCCTCAGTTGCTTGACAATCTCCCCTCCCCTCCCTATGATGCTTCCTATCTTCTTCACAGGGCACAAATATCGGTACACAGTATCTTCTGAATCAATGACAAATTGTTCTCTTTCCTCACCAGGATTTCTCCTTTTATTTCCTCCATTTTCAGAATAGTCGGACTGGGAATGAGCACGCTTCCCATAACTATTCCTCTGACCAGCCATTATATGACAGACTTGAAAACTGCATACATATAAAAATATACACCATTCAGAAAATTCTTAAGACACAGACGAGGAAATACCAAGCAGCTAATGCCTGAACTGACTCGGTTCAAAAAGGGATAAATTTTCCATCTTCTCCATCATACTCACCCTAGGAAAACATAAATATCATTTTTGGCAGTAATATTAGCAATAAAACGCTCAATACTGGCAAACTTAGTACTCTAACTTCATCATCCAATATGAACTTCACATCATAGTCGAAGAAAAAATCCCATTAATTTTTCGGTTTTTTTTTTTGGGTGACAAACAAATATATAATTATATAACTCCCACATTCATAACAATTCACCAAATCATCCTCGGAATATAATCCCAATCAAAATCATCGATCTAAAACAAGCGAAAAGTAACAACAACGCCAATTTGTGAGGAAAAAAAAAATAGTCGTAAAGATTGATAAACCCAGGACAGCAGATTTTCCAAACAATGAAAGAAACTTCTCCAAGACTTAAAACAACCTTGGAAAAATTCTTCAATGGCTACAGAATTTACGCTTACACTTGAAGAAAAGGAGATCCAGAAACAAGAGACCAAAGACCCAATTCAAACACGGAAAAGAAAGAGAGAAAAACTCTGAATTGAACCAAAATTATCAGGAGAAATTAACGACAAAAAGTTCAAAATAAAGGAAAAAAAACGGAACAATAAATAAATTGAGGTGAAGAAGATTAGATACCTCCGTATCGAGGCGAAAAAACGAAAACCCTAGCGAGAGACAAATTATGGAAGTGAACGAGAGATAATTTTGGGAAATATTTTGGATATTTCCCCTTCCGAATCGAGCAAAATGGGACTGGATCTCTTTTCCTTTCGTTCCTAGGGTTTTGACCGATATTGATTGCGCTTCAATTCGGTTCCATCCCCTCCAAAATTTCACCGAATAACCTAATTATTTTCCTGAAATTACAAATTACTTAAAATTCCAATTTTACCCCAACTATTTCTTTTTTAGGTGAGGGAGGGGCAATTGTTTACCATACAGCAAATAAATAGAATGGAAAAGGTAATAGGATTAAAAAAGAAAATGAAATAATAACGAAGATCATTTATTTCCTCTGTTTTTAGTGTTTCTTTATTTATTTGATAGTGGAGTAGGAAATAGCCTGTTTATTATTCAATCTAATTACTAAAATATATATTTATATCACTAATGATTATTAAATAATAATATTTAAATTTATACATCTAAATAAATATTACATTTATTTTGTTTGATAAAGAATCAGTATTATAGCCTATTTAAGAGTATTTATTCTAACTAAAACTTTTGGTTATTACAGTGTAAAGCTTTCATATGCTATAATATCAATAAAAAAAGTAAGTTATAGTAACTCTCACATGTTACGGTAATTTTAATTGAAATTGTTTCTAACGAATGGTTAGAACCAATACTCCCCACACTCTATAAGAGATATGAAAGGATTGGTATTTTTTTTTATTTCCTATATTGTGTGGGACCCACAAAACTCTCAAAAGACTGATTTTGTAAATAAACAGAAAATTCTACTTGGTATCATTTTGTTATATCGTCTTCCTGGTGTTATTCAGCTAGTAAATAATCTTTACTTTGTGTAATTTTGTTATTCAGCTACAAAACATAAGGTTAACTTCGTAAGATAGAGTATTAACACTTTAGAAGATTGAGGGTTTTTTTTTTTTTTAAGGGTTATATCGGGGGGTTGAAATCCACCCTTTACGTAGACGAGGATTATTAAGATTGAAAAATTAGAAGTTGTGCAACTTTGGTTGGACTTCTTATTTGAGTATGAGAAGTTGTTGGTGTTGTATTGAACCCTCTTAATTGTGGATTAGTTTGCAAATGAGAGATTGTTGGATGTATGAAGCTTAGTTATCACTGTTGCTCATAATAAGCATGCGAATCGACCTTATTCAAAAGATAAAAAATAAAACATTACTCCAAAGGCTGAGGGAGGAAGGGGAGGGGGCAAGTTTTTATTTATTTTACAAATGTGTATACATATATATATATACACACTTTAATTTTATACAAATACATGTATGTATGTGTTTATTTGTCACGCCCTAAATTAATATATATATATATATATATCTCAAATATTTATCTATTAATCATAATTTTTATATATTTTATTTTTTATTTTTTTTATTTTTTTACTATTAAATTTTAGGTGCTTCACTGAAATATTTTTCTCTAATTTGCTCCTATTAAAGTATTTTGGTTTTCAAAATTTTCCCCTTGTAAATTTTCTGTGTAATATTTTTTTATATCAATGATAGTTCTTATAATTTGTTAAAGATGACTTGTAAAAATTATTTTTTAAAATATGATCATATTTAAACAATTTTTTTCACGCAATCCTCTTTATTACTATTTTTTCATAAAAAACTTTTTCTAATTTGCCATTGTGAAAGTAATTTTGTTTTTCAAATGTATCCCTAATGCATTTTTTTCCTTTTAGTGTTTCCTATATATATTTTCCAAATAACTATTTTATATAAATTTTTTGGTAAAATATTTATTACTTAAATATGTTCTACATGTAAATTCATATAATATATATACTATTCGACCAAAAACACCGCTATTCAAACGTTACATTTCAATATAGTTTACTTAAAAAATGCTAAGTATTTTCTCAATAGTATAATTACATTAAGAAAACCAAACTCTTTACTTGACAAAAAAAAAAAAAAAAAAACAATAGGTTGAATATGCATGTTCCCAACATGTGCTTCTAACTAGTTGATAAAATTAAGACTGAATACTTTAGAAGGTTTTTGATATTTTTCAAAATTTTAATTTACGCCCATAATTCTAACTTCACCATTGTGTAGCTCAAACATTAAGAGCTAATCATTATAAATTTTAGTTTTGGCTTAAATCCGTATCAAACCGGTTCAACATTGTAACTTTCTTTGTTTGAGAATGTAACTCTATCCATACAGTCTTGTAACATTCACTTTGCTGAAATGTAACTTACAATATTATACGTATTACATGTGAATAATTTGAGAGTTACATGAACGTATAAATAGAATGATTAATTACAAAATGCCTCTTGAATTTTAGCTTTTGTAATAATTTGCTTCATGAACTTCAAAACGTAACATCCGTTCCTCCTGAAGTATGAATTGTTAACAAAAAGTGGCCATTTTGTTAGAATTTTAACAGAAAATTAAAAAATTAGAATTTTAACAGAAAATTGATAAATGTTTATAAAGTTATGAGTATTTTTGTAAGTACAGATATAAAAATAACCATAAAAATAAAACTATAATAAAAATAATCATTATTGACAATTAAAAACAAAAAAAAAATCAATTAAAAACATTATACCATTAGAACCCTTCTTTTTTGGTGTATCAAAATTTTCTTCAAATTTTTTTCACACCCAAAAAGTATTTTAAAATTTTAAAAGTTATATAAATTAGTGAAATTAAAAATAATATAACATAAATATGTTCAATGTAACAAAAAATATAACACAAAATTTTCAAAGAGAAAAAATTATGACATTATTGATAAACTTTCAAATTTTTGAAGTTTTTATTGGTATTTATACCTTTTAAAATTTTAAATTATTTTTTAGTGTAAAAAAAAATTAAACAAATTTTAGTATATAAAAAAAATAGGGATCTAGATAGTCGTATGTTTTATTTTTTATTTTTTGTTTTTAATCATCAACAAATACTATTTTTATTATAGTTTTAACTTTTTTTTTATAAATAAGATTATCAAAATACTTATAATTTTAAAATTATCTATTAACTTGTCGTTAAAATTCCAACAGAATAATCATTTTTTTAACAGTTTATTCTTCATAGAAAACATATCTATTTTTAAAATGTTTTCTCCTATTTTCAAAAACATGTAAAACAAAAATAAAAATATAAACTTGTTTGGTTCTATTTTTGGCTAACACAAAACAAAAACATTTTTGAAATTTCTCAGAAAATTACACAAAAAGTTGAAAACAAAAAAAAAAAGTTATTTCATTTTCATTTCTCCCATACCTTATCCCACTCCCTCATTCTCTCTCTCATGCCCACAATTAGGTCAAAGCTCACCCTTTACTAGCGACCTCAGCCCAACCCATGTTGGAGACCCCAGCATATTGTCACGTGCTACCCACATTGTCGTTCGTCGAACCTAGTCATGTGCCATCCATTGAACCCAAGCCAGCAAATCTTCTCGCATTGCCCACATCAGCGCTTGTCAAACCCAATAGTGTGCCTCCCGTGGAACCCAGTCGCAAGCACCCAATTGAACCCATGTCTTCACTGCGCGTTGCCCATCGAACCCACACCAGCAGATGGTTGCACGCTACCACCTTCCCTCCTTGAGTTTCTCCAGCTTCGTAGCCTCATCGGAGAAAGGAAGAAGAAAAAGACTTGCAAAGAACTTTTTTTTGATTAAAAAATGCTTAATTTTTATTGTAATTGATATCATTAATTACTATTGAATTGATAATCAATGTTTTAAATTAAATATTGGTTTTAATTACATTAATGTTTTTTAATAAAAAAAATGTTGTTTTAAAAACGCATCGCCATACACAACTAAACATAATTTCAAAACATTCCGCAAATATTTCTCAAAATATTTTTATTTTCAACTTTTTTTTCAAAAACAAAACCCATTTTAAAACACTGGTTATCTATTTATTTATCTATTTTTGTTTTTGAAAAAAAAAAGGGAAAAGCTAAAAAGGAGAATCCAACCAGTCGAGCTAAAACCCTCGCTTTCTAGCGGGGGATAAAAAATAAAAAAGGAAAAAATAAAAAACCCTCGCTTTCTCTCCTCCGAATTTTGACGGAAAATTCTCCAGCACTTTCCAGACGTCCAAACTCAATCTCAAAAATCCTCTCCTCGCCCATACCCCAATCCACCTCCCTCCGTCTTGGCGACCGGAGATTTCTTCTCGATGTCAACCTCGGGGACTCCCCAGTTCCGGTACACCCAGACCCCGTCGAAGGTGCTCCACCTTCGTAACCTCCCATGGGAGTGTACCGAAGAGGAGCTCATCGAGCTCTGCAAGCCCTTCGGTAAGATCGTCAACACCAAGTGCAATGTCGGCGCCAATCGCAACCAGGCCTTCGTCGAATTTGTAAGCCTTTCTTTCTCTCTCTACGATTCGGCTCCTTTATTCTCTTTCCAAAAGATATCTTGGCTTTAGCAAACCAGGGATTGACGTATAATTCTACGCGAGAGTTAAGTACTGCGGTTGTTGTGAAATTTTTTTCTTCGCTCTAGGGACTAATTAAAGAAATGGAATTTTGATTTTGATTTTTTTTTCCCAGTGAAAGTATTTTTTCTTTTTGAAGTAGCATTTTCTGTTCAAATTTCATGTTTTCATGTAAACAAGTCGCAATTGCTGTGACCAATAGATATTTGGTTGTTATGTCCGATACAATTCAAGTAAGTTCTATGATGCAGCGGAATTTGGGTTCTTGATGATTAGGGAGAACTTGATAAATTTCTGAAGATAGCTAGGATTAAAGTCCTTATAAAAAGGATACGAGACATGCTTAGCTTGCTGAGGGCAATCATAAACGGGTTGATAAAAATTAGGTTCCTGAAGAAAAAAAGAAACAAGGAATAACCATAAACCAGAAATTAATAGGACTATGCCAAAAAGTGAAAAATTATTAAAGCGTACGACGAAGGCCATTTGGGAGTCCCTTATATGATACACTCGTCTAATAAATAGTTGACGTCTGGGTGATTTGTCTGTTTTAGTTTTATTTGATATAGGAGGTTTAGGTAGATTAATTATGGTGCGACTAAGCAATTAAGAAAACACACTTTTGGAGAGAAGGCGATGATTAAATATAGCGCATATCAATGTCAAATATATATTAGACGGGTGGGCCGTGCAGAACAATGACATCATACATTTGGCTTACTAAGTAATTTCTCTAAAAAATTAGTGACTGAGGCAATGTTTAGTAAGAGGGAAAGAAACTATGAACGGAAGAACGGTATATAACGTAGGTGAGGAAGATGGAGAGGAGAGAGGACCTTTCTCTTATTGTGTTTGGTATGGGTTCCCTCCTCTAATCCCTCGTATTGGAAGAGATTAAAACTGGTGTTCTTTGAAGGATTTGAAATCTCTCACCCAATTTTCCTCCTCTTTTCTCTCCTACGAAACAACCACAGGTCCCAAAATCTTTCCAACAATCCCTTCACCCCTCTCCTCCTCCCACTTTTCTAGCCTACGGAACAGGTTGTAAGAACAGAAGTTACCTGCATCACTGACACATTTTTCTGGCTGCTTTAGTTGGGTTTCCCATAACCATTAATTTTGACTCGTGGGGATATGGTCTTCTGGCTTTTTCTTTATTTTGTTGCTTGTGCCATTTTTCTGCTAATACACATCAGCGTATTTTGAATATGCTATTATTTTCCGTTGTCTCGTTAATAGTAATTATATGTTGATGAAAGCAAAATTATTACTCTTTGCAGGCCGACTTAAATCAGGCAATTTCTATGGTTTCGTATTATGCTTCATCTTCAGAGCCTGCCCAGGTTCGAGGGAAAACTGTATATATCCAATACTCAAATAGGCATGAAATCGTCAACAACAAAAGTCCTGGAGATGTCCCCGGTAATGTCCTTTTGGTAACCATTGAGGGTGTAGAAGCTGGCGATGTGAGCATTGATGTTATCCACCTGGTAAGTGCTTTCTGCCCTAAGTTTATGAAATCTGAGCTCTTTGGTCTTTAACAGATACTACAGCTGCTAGTTGACCCACATCTGGAGAGGCATTAGACCAGCCTTGGGTAACTACCAGTTGTGGGCTATTTCGGCAATTTCTCATGCTACACAACAAATAAGATAACGTTTAACTGATGTGATGCGCATAACAAGTTTTATCTCTTCCAGATCAGCTTGCACCTCGCCGTAAAGGATATTATTCTTCTTAAATTAATTAGCACGGATTAAACAGATAACGTAAAAACGATGTTGTGCCTAAAAAATGTTAATGTTTTCCTGCGACACTTCCGAACTCTTTTATAGTCATGTAAACATGTATAATTTCATCACAAATAATCTACATATTGGATATTTTGTGGTAGTATTTTTTTTTTTTTTTAAATGTATTCAACTAAGTGAAAAAATTCTAGAGAGAAAATATCCCTCTGGTTTTTGTATCTTTCAATTGTGATACTGTTGAGAATATCTGGTACATTTTCTTCTTCTCTCTCTCTCTCTCTCTCTCTCTCTCTCTCTCTCTCTCTCTCTCTCTCTCTCTCTCTCTCTCTCTCTCGTTGCCTTTATTTGGAGATATCATCTTGCCATCTTGATTATAATAAGCTCCATTTTTGAGTTGAAATTAGTTGAATCACAGATGGTGATGTATCTTCTTCATATTGTTTTGTTGGAGACAGTTTGGAATTATTATCATGTACGTCATACCTGTTTCTATGGTCACGCATTTATGTACAGGTGTCATTCTGCGCTTATTACTTGTCTGTTGGAATTTATTGTAGTCCTATAGTAAAATGACAAGAGAGGCTTCCTGATATCGTACATATATTGTTTGGTTGTTTCTAATATCAATTTGACACCGTTAGGATTGAACTTTAACTTCTTTTAGGTGTTTTCTGCTTTTGGATTTGTGCACAAGATTGCCACTTTTGAAAAGGCCGCTGGTTTCCAGGTTAGACACCAGTAACGCTGGCACCTTTTTTTGTTTTTTGGGTACTATACACTCGCTATGCATTCTCATTTTTCCTATAATGTCACTGCAGGCTTTGATTCAATTCAGTGATGCTGAGACTGCATCTTCAGCAAGGAATGCCTTGGATGGAAGGAGTATACCTAGGTATTCTAATGCCATATTTATCTTTCGTATGGAATGAATTGAGATTTGGGAGCTGTCTGGAAAATCTTGTATGTTCTACAACACGAGTTCTGAATTCTGATGCTTTATGTCCAGGTATCTCCTTCCAGAGCACGTTGGTTCATGCCACTTGCGTATTTCATATTCCGCACACACTGATCTAAATATCAAGTTTCAGTCCCACCGTAGCAGGTAAGAGTGAAAGAAGAATATCTATTATCTCTTTTCCTTTAGCCCGTAAATTGTTCTGTGTTTGAAACTACCCTTACTTTTTAAGTTTTCTTGTATTGTTTCTGTATGTTATTGGCTTTGGCATCTGGGATGTTGCTAATTGATGGTGCCTTTTGTCATCTAGGGTATAGCGAAGCGTGCTAGCCCGAACACAGATGTGTTGCAATTTAGTAATTTTCTTAATCTTCTAATTGTATATTTGTACCTTAACATGCATCTGTTAATGTTATTATGGGCAAAGTACCTTACTGAGCTTCATCTCTACCTTAGTTTTTGACTGTCTTGCTGCTGATAAAAATTGTTTTGTTTGAGGTATCTAGGTAATTCCGTGATATTATAACAGAGTTGTTTTGTGAAGGCATGCTGTAAGAAGTTTCTTTTCCCCCCTTATTCCCTTTCTTGGTTCTTCCTTTGGATAGCAATTTTTTTTTTGGCTAGGTGATTCTTACTATTGTCATCTGTTTCCATTACAGTTGCGTTACTTAAATATTTGAGAGGATATTATGCAATCGCATTAGAATCCTGAAGAATGTCTAGGCATTTTTCTGCTAACTTCCATTGTGATTTTGAAAGTGCCTAAGTTATGGGATATTGTCGCTATTGTAGAGGTTGACGGTTTCATTGAGAACACACTAAGATTCGTTATTTTTTAAAGTCCAGGGAGAGGGGTGGGGTGATTAGTGGAGGGACTTTTGGACTCACGGTTGTTTGGTAGGAGAGAAAAAAGGGAGAATTGATTTGGTGAGGGATTTTAAATTGTTAAAAGAAACCCCAATCTCAATGTTTCTCAATACGGAGGGATTAAAGGCCGGAATCCATATCGAACACAATAAGGGAAAGGTTTTTCCCTTCCTCTACATTTTTTAATCCGCCTAGATCATTTCCTTTTTCTTCCCTCCTATTTTCTCTCCCTCTTACCAATCATATTCTAAGGGTATGTTTGTTTCGAGAACTCTTTGAATTTTTTAGACTTAAATTTAGATTCAAGTATTAAGAATCCCTTGGATACGTGTTTGTTTTACCCAAAATATAAATCCTTTGAGTATCAAGAATCCAAGTTTTGAGCGTTTTTACTCTCCTCTAAACTTTTGATATTCGGATATCCTACTACAGTAAAAACTAAAATTCTCTCTCTTATATTTAAGGAAAAAAAAATCATAACTTCTTCATTTGTTATCCAATTGAGATGATTCTTTTTTCATTGTGTTTCTAGTGAAGAGAGGAATAAATTAAGATTCATATTATATATTTTTTAGGATAATTAACGTTAAAATTTTATTAGATTTATTGATAAATTAAAAACTATTTTTATTACCTCTTCAAATACAAATTTTAATTTTATTCGATACTCAGATTAAAACTTAAATGTACCTCCAAATGTCAATTCGGACAATAATTCAAATCATTAACTCAAATTATAATTCAAATTATACTAACTCAAATGAAATCACTAAATCAAATTCATTTACCAAACGGACCCTAATTGTCATGGCTCTCCAATTTTTGTGAGTTGAATGGAACAAGTAAAATATATATTTTTAATCTATAATATACTAATAGCATATAAGTATCATATAATTAAAAACATTTTACAAATGATTTAGTATGGTCTCTTTAATTAAACAAATTAGTGGACAATTTTTGTGTCTTCCTTCTTATTTGTCTAGTTTTGTGGAGCCTTCTTGTAAATTGGAAGAGTCTGAAGACAGACTGATGGTTCTTTCTTGGTAATATAGCGTTTGGCATCCATATATTGTCTTTATTTGTTTATCTCTGCTTGTTTGTACCTTCTTATGTTGAGCATGCTATAGGTTTTGTGAAGTTGTTGTTGTTGTCTTTTTTTTTCTTTTTTTTTTTGTTTTTTTTTCCATGTCTGAGAGTTTTGAATGCCGTTTATTAGCATTGAGTGTGATATTGGTATAAGATGCGTAATTAATAAATTATTATCCAATGCTTCTTATTTAAAAAAATTTTAAAGTCGTAATTTCAGTTTCAATCTTTTGCAGGGATTATACAAACCCATACCTTCCTGTGAATCCTACTGCCATAGAGGGAATTTCTCAGGTAGATTCTTGTTCTTGGCATCTTTCCTCCATTTGTTAACGTATTTGTGCACCACTCATGAGTTTAGTATAGTAACCGAAAAGATAATGATAAAAAAAGAACTAAATGGATTCCCGTATTGTAACCTGAAAGATCATTAATGATAGACAGAACTAAATTGGCCATCATCCTCAGCCTGCTGTAGGTCCTGATGGAAAAAGGAAAGAGCCAGAGAGTAATGTGCTTCTTGCTTCAATTGAGAACATGCAGTATGCTGTCACTGTTGATGTCATTCACGCGGTGAGTTTATCTTTTTTGCCTCGCTATTTTAAGTACCAATTCCTACGTTGATTGGTTCATGAAATTGTTATATTCTTCACTTTCAGGTGTTCTCCGCATTTGGTACGGTACAGAAAATAGCGATATTTGAGAAGAATGGTCAAACACAGGCTTTAGTCCAGTACCCTGGTATTTCCTTTATTCCATGATTTTTGATTGTGTTGAATTTGGTTCCAATTTTTTTGCCCTCGATCTTGTTTATATGCATATCCTTTCTATTACCGGGTGTTTCGTTGGTAAAACACAAGTTCTTTTAGAATTTATTCATTTTGAGCTGTAATTTCCAGATATCGGTACCGCAGCCCTCGCCAGAGAAGCTCTTGAAGGACACTGCATATATGATGGTGGCTATTGTAAGCTTCATCTATCATACTCTCGTCATACTGATCTCAATGTAAAGGTATAAAATATGCGCTTTTGAGTTACGTTCATGAGAAAAAGAAATATATAAGAGAAAAATTGTAAAGACATCCTTAGAAGGAAAAGTGGATCCGTGAATGGAAAAAGATTTGGTCCTACTAACTGTATGCTCCTTGACACTTGAGTTCCTTTTTTCATTGATTGAATTTATTATTACAAAATCTTCCAAAAATCATATTTAATTACTGTTTGTCCTCTTTATGCATGTTGTAGGCTTACAGTGACAAGAGTAGGGATTATACAATTCCAGATGCTAGCCTGCTTGCAGCACAACAAGTTCCTGGAGTCCCCGCCCCTCCACCGCCATGGCAGAATCCTCAGGCTGCTTCATTGTACCCCGGGAATGAGTACAGCGCCCCAGCTGCTGTGCAAGGTCAAATTCCTTCCGGTCAAGTACCGCCATGGGATCCAACCATGCAGGCCGTGAGATCAACGTATGTATCTTCTCCTAGCACCTTTCCAGGTCAAAATTATGGGGCATCATCTGTTCCTGCATATGCAGCAGCGCCAATGCCCACCGTTTCATCACCTCTTGCGCAGACTGGTCCAATTTCTTCTGGCGTGGCCTCTACGATAACTCAGCCTGGAGCTCCACCAAATATGCAGCCTGGTGGTGCTTCCCCTCCAGGGGTGAGACTCGGAGGTGTATCACCTCTTGGTCGGCCTCCTTATTATGGCCAATAGCTTGTTTCTTTTCTTTTTTTGACTAAATGTGAATTACCGTCTATTCTATCCCATTTTCTTATCTGTTTTGCTTCCTCTCTTCTTTTACCTTTGTTTTATCCGCTTTCTTGAGAATGTGTCTTGGTAAGAATTCATATCCCAAAATTCAATTGCAGTTGTCTACTGAAACTCGTGTCTCTTCTGCTCTGACTATGACGTTCGATTCTTGTTACATTTTCAATATGGCGTTGATTCACAAATTTTGTTATTCCATAGAAGGCCAGCGGAGTTTAGGAGCTTCATTGGAGATTAATGAACTTTTATAATTGCAGGCAAGGAACCGAGAAAAAAAAAAGAAAAAGGTCTCTTTGCCTGAATATATTGAAGGTTTGATTTGAGAATTTGAAAGAAATGTTCTGTGTGTAAGATAGACGCCAGAAAAGTCTTTTTTTTTTTTTTGTTTAAGCGTCTGTTTAGCAGAATGGTTTTAACCCTTTTTATGGTTTTAATTACTTCTTGGTTTAAATTTTATTAAAAAAAAAAACACTAACAAAAGTGGTTGGAATAATAAAAACCGGTTAGAACTACTTTGCCAACCAAGAGGTGCCCTCCTGTCCAGGTTTTGGAGAAGTCGTTTAGACTTGGCCTTTGTAGCATATTGTTCTGCAAACAATCGACTAACAAGGATGCTCAATTTCAACGAAGTTAAGGGGGCCTTTTTTTCTTTTAATTTTGTTTTTGTTTTGTTTTTTGAGGCCAAGTTAAGAAGAATTGAAAACACCATTTTCCTCTAAAAACTTTTGGCAAGAAAAAGACAAATGAATCCATAGTTCTATAGTCCCAAAAGGTTTGTCTTCCGGCGGTGAACCCAAAAATCTCAAGGCAGTGGAAAAATCAGCTCTTGGTTGGCCTTCTTGTGTTTGAGAGAATAGAGGGTTCAATCTTGGCAGTGGCCATGTGCTTGTCATGTGCGGGGTGGGTCCTGACAAATGTGGCTTTCCAATCCGTAAAAGCAGAGTTAATCAAACTCGAGGCTGCAGGCCCGTACTGAACGTGAACCTGTCCCAAAGACTGGTTGAAGAAAAACTTTGCCTTGAGATTTATCCTCCAAAAAATAACAGCCGGTTAGGGCATTTCTTGTTATTTTGGTAAACCGGATTGGAGCATAATGAGGAGTAAGAGAGTAGTAATGAATCTCTTAATAAAAATGAAAATGAAAATTTTTGACACAAAAAGAACGAGTGGCTTCATGTCATTTTTGTCATAAGAATAAAAAATGTTCCATATATCTTGTTTTCAACACACTACAGACTTGGTACTAAAAAGAACCAAAATTATTACATATATCTAGCTTTTCAACGTACTCCACAATTTATTTTGGTACTTTCCGGATCATATTGTTCACAGGATGGAGTAATAGACCAGAGGCATAGCTGCACATGTTTTAGTTGGGACAGGATTTTGAAATTATTATTTTTACACATCAAACTCCTGTGAAATGTCAGCTTTGCCCCTAATCAACTGTGCATATATTAGGAACTTATACTTATCCATGCCTCCATTGGTAAGGACTTCTCTAAATGTTTTTCACTGCTTGTACGTAAGAACCGAATTGGTTGCTAGTCCTAGGCCTCAATTTATAGCCCCTTTGGGAATATAGATTCGGACCAAAAGTTTAAACGTATAACACTTGTAACAATTAAAATAAGAATAGGAGAAAACACTGTACTAAAATTAGTTTGAACAAAATTTTTTTTGTTAGAACTATGTTCCCAAATCATATAGAAAAGTTCAAAATAACGTAGTGATTCAAGCTCTCAGAACAATCCTCGAGGACGTGTTAATGTGAGGTGAGAATAAACACGATCAAACCACTAAGATTATCAATTAAAACGGCCAGCTTGCATTAATTTGGACAGAGTTCAGGCTGATATTTTTATTAAATTATTCACTAATCAACTAAAATATGATGCTTATTAGTTAGAATTTTAGTAGACGAGAGAGATTTTAGGAATTCGATATCAAGCACCAACACATAACGAAATAAATAAGCCAACACGCTTTTAACTGTATGTATGTATGTATGTATGCATTTGATAAAAAGAGTAGATTATATTCTGCATTTTTTTAATTAACACTCTTCTGTAGTGGTAATCTTCTTGAAAAGTTGTGCATTGTTTTGGGAGAAGGTTTTCTTTTTAATTTATGATACTAATCAAGATATCTCTCTTGCATAGATTTATACTTGCATCCATATTACAGTCTTAAATGTAAAACTATTTTTTTTACCTTTGCAGTATGTAACTATATTGTGATTGGCCTACCACATAAATTTCCTTTCTTGAAACCAAATATGCTTGTCCATTAGGTGGCTTTCACTTATACAAACAAATGGTCCACCTTTAATCCCTTGAGGAAGAAAAGTTCCTTTCCAAACACAACCTGCTAAGTTGATTTTGAAATGTCTCAGAAACATGGTTTGAACATGTTTGCTGGTGAAGAGACCACATCCCCATATATGCCAGTGTTACATTCATATCATTTACTTTGAAAATATATATATATATATATATATATAAAATATGTCATTTATTTTGCTTATCAAAATAACAATAATTGAAATTCAATGGAAAATTAAAAAGCGTAAGTCGTTTTAATGAAGAAAGAAAATGATAGCTTCTATATCTGTTCTAACGGTGTATACAATGACATGTAGTTGAAATGGGTGTGTATTTATAAATCTGGTCGTACCATTTTGTCTGCCAAAAATTGAAGATGTGGAAATTTGGAGTTGAGAACTAACACTTTTCATTGATGGGTTTTTCCACAACCAATGCATGTGATCATGTACTGTAATAAGAGATGCAAAGCTGCAATGAAAGAGAAGATATCTTTTGACACCTCAATGATATCAGTAGTACTACTGTACATGTGTGTACTTTAGGACAATCATCTAGGGTTTTGTGTGTGCCAATTATATGCTTATCCCTTTAAAAAAAAAAAAAAAGGTAAAATTTTATAACATTCTGGCAAAAAAAGGGAAATTGATGCAATCTACTTCTAATAGGGATTTTACTGTAAATATTGAAAAATAACTTATTAATAGATATCTGCTTTTTAGCTTTAGGGAAAAAAAAAAACATGATTTTGAACATATTTAATAATAAAAGATAAAGCCTACCAATAAGGGTTCGCACAGAAAAAAAACCCCTAATTAAATCGCTATCATATGATAATACAGACACGCTTATTATTCAATCCACTTTTAGCCGTGAAATTAGAATAATTAACGTAAAGATAATTTGAGATATAATTCTGGGGGATGAAATTAAGTTGGACAGAAAATCTTTCATATACCATTAATTAATTAGCTCCATATATCGAAGTCACCTAATTTACTGCAAAAGTGTTACAATTAATATTGAAACTCAAACAATGTGTGTCACAGTCGAATGCACAGCGCATTGTGCTTTATGTCACTATAAAAAAACTGTCCATGAATTGCCATCACATGGCGCTAGTAACGCAGATGCATGTGCCTAACTACATGTCCATTCGAATGATTGGTCTGCGTAACATATAGAGGTAGAAAGACCTAATATGTCATTTATTAAACCAAGCATAACATAGTTGAAGTTATATTCAATTATTATCATGCTAAATATTACGTTTAATTATTATCATGTTACGTTTTTTTTTTTTCACTATTATGTTACATAGATGGACCGTCTAATAACACTCTATCTATGTATATATATATGCTTCAATTGGTATAGTCAATATTATATAATCTATATCAGGCTTCTTTGGCTAAAATAGCTTTGCGTTGTTGATCCAGTTAGTTCTTGAAATTACAGTTGCTAGAGTTATCTTTTGTAATGCTTAAGTACATTAACGATAACCGTTAGTTTCCCTTTTGATGAAATTTCTTCCACGCGGCTGTACAAGAGTATATTTGGAGATAGCCTCTAAATAGCCTTCTATAGGATCATTAGAGATTCATATTTTATTATATTAAACTTACTTGTGAAAGGAAGGAATCAAGTTTTTTATTTAAGAAGAAAAACAAAATCACACAGACATATATATACAAAAGAGGATTGGAAGAAAAACAAGTAAAGTAAGACAGATAGAGTTCTTAAAAAAAAGTCCCAACCCTAAAATTTAGACCGCACACTGTGCGACAAAACACCCTAAGCGTCAATCATGACAGAAATAAAATATCTAAGTCTATCAATGGATTCTAAAAATAGAAATCATATCCTACAACTTCGTTCAGTGGAGTACGTTGCAGAAAGCAATCTTTCTGAGTCAATAATTCAACATCCATAAGTTTCCAACAGAAGTTTGATTCCCAGAGTGTTCTAGCAGTACTTTTTTTTTTCCATGCAGATGTACTGAAATATCTCAAAATTTTGATCGCTGAATCAACTCGTTAAGGCCCACCAAATTCCCTCCGACTTTAGTTACCAATATATTGATATCATGATCATGATGTAATTTATAAAGCTTTTGTTGACATAACCAACTCGTTATCTTATTTAGAGCAATTAATCAGACAGAACCTAAATGTGCTCCAAAAATTTATTCAACTTTTGCATAATAGCACAATTGGACCAGTTTGATTTGTGGAAGATAAAAATATGGTTATAACAAAACATATAGTCAAGAATGCTAATAACTACGTTATTATTGTTTAATATATATGTACGCATATGTACTTTTCCTTCTTTTATTTTAGGGCTATTAATATTGATGACCCTTAAACTTTAAAGTTTCCTTCACTTTGTCTTTTAAACTTTAAAAATTACCACTTTATCCTCTAAACTTTCAAAACTTTTCACTTTACCTTTGAATTTTAAAAATCATTATTTTACCCTTGTTTTAATCCTTCTCTTTTTTTTTTTTTTTTTCATATTTACTGATTTTTTCATTCAAATAGACAAAATTAAGCCTACGTGATTCGCATATAGGTCACTTATAAAGACAAAAAATAAGATTTTATCGCTCTTAAGTTTTTATTTACATTTACACTCTCATTTAACGTTTTTTTAGGGTTTGTTTGTACATATCTTTTCAATATTGTTCGCTGATATCTCCTCATTTTTAATACATGACTCATCTTCTTTAGTATTCAAATTTAGATATCATAGCAAATAATATCGATTTATTAAATGAGTTATACCTTAAAAATGAAAAAAAATATGCAGGCAAACCCTTCCTAAATGATAGTTCAAATATAAAAAGAAGGAGCTAAGTGAGAGTATACATGTGGAAGAAAACTTTAGAATGATAAAATCTCATTTTTATCCTTCTAGGTAACCCATATGTGAATCAAGTGGGCTTAATTTTGTCTATTTAGATATAAAATTAGAAAACAGGGAAAAAAAAGTGAGGAGGTTTAAAATAAGGGCAAAATAGTAATTTCAAAATTCTATGGGCAAAGTGAGAAGTTTTAACTTACATTTGGGGACAAATAACATTGGCGGTTTAGAGTCGAAAGTAGATATCATAACAGAATTGTGATTTTTTTTATTAGTACTATTAGATTTGAAATTTCGAGGACGAAATTTTTTAAGGGGAGGAGAGTTGAAACACTTGTTATTTTAACGGGTATGATTTTTGTAAAATCATATGAATAAAATGTCACTTTAGTATTTTTACTAAGTCTCCGCAGTAAATATTTTAAATCTACGTATCACTCACTTCTACCAACCTTGTCCCGCTACATTAATGCTTAAATAAGTAGCCTCAACTACTTGGAGACATAGAACTAATTCACTTCAACTACTAGGAAACGTCGATTTGTTTTCTCAACCACATTTTTAATGCTTCATTCATATTTTTTTACAACTTACCCCATTTGCCCCCTCAATTATGTTAACATTATTTGCTAAAAGTCTCCATGGGAGACATGATAATATTTTCTTTTAATTCTTATTTAATTCTCTCCCGATCCTCAATTATTTTGATGCCTATTTATTCAACCATCACCACTCTCTTCTCTAGTTTCTCATTCTCTCAGTTCTCACTTCAATTCCCAACTAAAGATACGAGGCATAAAGCTCTCTTTGCAACCACGATAACTATAATTTTCAGTCATGTTTGAAGCCGTTTTGGAGTCAATATAAGCTTATTTTTAACCCAAATTTTGGTGTTTTTTAAAAGAGTTTTGAGGTAGGTTTTCTTTAATTCAAACTTGGCTTTAATATGTATTTTCTTCATATTTAATGCATATTTTCCTCATTATTTGCAAGAAAGGCTAGAGATATAGTTTGATGATGATTTTGGTATAAAACTCATGAGAATATATTTATTATGATTATAGAATGCATGCTGCCTATTTTGGAATGGTTTTGAAATTTTAAATGAGAATAATATGCTTTGGGTTTAAGAAAAACTTAACATTCCATAAATCTTGTATTATCTCTATGGGCAGTAGTTCTTTATTGAAATTTTGGGATTAGATGTAAATGAAAATTGTAAATTGGTTACATATTTTAAAAGTAGACATCCTAAGCTTTTCAACGAGCTATCATGAGCCTAAATCGGAGTTATATTTTATTTTCTATGAATTTTTCAATTCTTAGGTTGGAAACTAGTAAACCTACCAGTGGCAGTATACCACCCGTTTACCTTAAGTAAACCACCCAATAACCCATGTGCTAATTGTAGATAGTGAACCCAACTTTGTTCACCTTCTAATCTCTGATTGTTTTGCAACCTTTCCAAAACCGTCCTAAGTGATTTATGAATCTTATTAGAAACTAAAATATATAGATTTATACTTAATGGATGTGGTTATATGTTATGCTTTAGTTTTAATTGTCCTTATCCACACCTTAGGATCAAGGGTGTGTGGAGCTTACGTTAATTAAATTCAGAGATTAAAAGATTGTTGAGAAGCTTGAAAGGTAGGGATTCTATTACTCATCTTTTGTGAGGTTTTTATGGAATTTAAATTGATTGTTTTACCACAAGATATATGTATCTATGTTGAAATACTATTATATGAGAATCACATATGGAACTATGACATGAACTCGCCTTGTATTGATTAGCGAGGAACATAATGAATTAACATATGTTGTTATAAGTTGAGAAGCATGGTTAGGAAGATTGACTCTTTAAATGATTATTAAACATTGAGAAATGGTGAGACGTGAAGAGGGCGGCGGTTACGTCTTTGGGCACGATTACCCTAAAAGGTAAAATAGGGGGAAGGTGATGACGCTTCCTTGGGTCGAAAGTCCCAGAACGCACTGTACAGGAATCGAATTGGTGAGGACCCGGGGCTTGATGTCCCCTCACCGGAATACCCTCGAAATGTTTGGAGAGTGACCAAGCACGCCCATTTGGATTTCGATAAGTGAAGTGCTACTTATTTAATGTGGATACCTAGGAATAATGATGAATTATAATATTTATATGTATGTATAAGTATGAAACCTGGTAATGGTTAACTATAGTATTCACAAGATATGATCATAATAAACCTCATAATCGGGTATATGATGTAAATTAACTAACCATGCAGTTTTAATGTGATAATGAATAAAACCTTAAGGTGAGTAATGGTTTTCCCTACTGAGCATGTTGTCGCTCATTCCCTGATATATTCATCTTTTCAGGACTCGCTAAATGTGAGGTGGCTACAAGAAAAATAGTTGAAGAAGCTAGGTAGCTATATTACATTGGGATGGCTTTGAATGCAAAGAATGATTTTCATGATAATGTAAGCATCCATTGTTACTTTCTGTGATTCTATTAAGATTTGTTGAGGGTTGAAATGATGATGATGACAGTTGTATATTATTAAAATTTAAGGTGCTACATTAAACTGTGGTTTATTTATTTGTTTATGTTTTTATTTTAATTTGAGAGTCTTTATTTAAGTCCCAGGTAAATTACTTTGATGATTTATATTTATTTTCTAATCTTTATTTCATTTAATAAAAACTGTTAATCCCCACTTAAGGGCGTTACACACACACATATATATACAAAAGAGGATTGGAAGAAAAAAAAGTAAAGTAAGACAGATAGAGTGCTTAAAAAAAAGTCCCAACTCTAAAATTTAGACCGCACTGTGCGACCAAACACCCTAAGCATCAATCATGACAGAAATAAAATACCTAAGTCTATCAATGGATTCTAAAAATAGAAATCATATCCTACAATTTCGTTCAGTGGAGTATGTTGCAGAAAGCAATCTTTCTGAGTCAATAATTCAACATCCATAAGTTTCCAACAGAAGTTTGATTCCCAGAGTGTTCTAGCAGTACATTTTTTTTTTCCATGCAGATGTACTGAAATATCTCAAAATCTTGATCGCTGAATCAACTCGTTAAGGCCCACCAAATTCCCTCTGACTTAGTTACCAATATATTGATATCTTGATCATGATGTAATTTATAAAGCTTTTGTTGACATATAACCTACTCGTTATCTTTAGAGCAATTAATCAGACAGAACCTAAATGTGCTCCAAAAATTTATTCAACTTTTGCATAATAGCACAATTGGACCAGTTTGATCTATGGAAGATAAAAATATGGTTATAACAAAACATATAGTCAAGAATGCTAATAACTACATTATTATTATTTAATATATATATACGCATATGTACTTTTCCTTCTTTTATTTTAGGGCTATTAACACTGATGACCCCTAAACTTTAAGGTTTCCTTCATTTTGTCTCTTAAACTTTAAAAATTACCACTTTATCTTCTAAACTTTCAAAACTTTTCACTTTACATTTGAATTTTAAAAATCATTATTTTACCCTTGTTTTAATCCTCCTCATTTTTTTTTTCAGATTTACTGATTTTTCATTCAAATAGACAGAATTAAGTCTACGTGATTCGCATATGGGTCCCTTATAAAGACAAAAATGAGATTTTATCGCTCTTAAGTTTTTATTTACATTTACACTCTCGTTTAACGTTTTTGCAGGGTTTGTTTGTACATATCTTTTCAATATTGTTTGCTGATATCTCCTTATTTTTAATGCATGACTCATCTTTTTTAGTATTCAAATTTAGATATCAAAGCAAATAATATTGATTTATTAAATGAGTTATGCCTTAAAAATGAAAAGAAATATGCAGGCAAACCCTTCCTAAATGAGAGTTCAAATATAAAAAAAAGGAGCTAAGTGAGAGTAAACATGTGGAAGAAAACTTTAGAATGATAAAATCTCATTTTTATTCTTCTAGGTAACCCATATGTAAATCAAGTGGGCTTAATTTTGTCTATTTAGATATAAAATTAGAAAACAGGGAAAAAAAAGTAAGGAGGTTTAAAACAAGGGCAAAATAGTGATTTTAAAATTCTGTGTGCAAAGTGAGAAGCTTTAAAAGTTCATGAGGTAAAGTAGTGATTTATAAAATTCAAGAGACAAAATAAAAAAGACCCTAAAATTTAGGGAGACCTAAAGTTTTGGGATGATAAGTGATAATAATCTTTTATTTTAAATGCAAAACCCAATTTCCCAGTTATTTCTTCTAACATATGCGGATATACGGTCCTCATCAATAGACATAATAAATGTAAAAACAACATTTGACTATAGTTCTAGCAAAATGGTTTTGTCCCCATGTGTAAATCATTTTTGTTCACATCTTGGCTTTAATTAGAAGGGAAAAGTGACATTAATAGTGAACCCTTTATGAAATGATCTTTCATATATTGATTCTATTGGCAGAGAGACCTTGTACAATTGATCGGACAGTGAAGGAAAAAAATTATAGTGAATTGGGTATATAAAATGGAAATTATTGAAACTATCTATAACTATGAATCATTAGATACATAGAACAATATAACCTTTTTGTTGCTTAGAAAAAGTGAGGAAAAACAAAAACTTTATTTGAAAATGGTAGGGCAGTACTCATAATATAATACAAGATCCCGGTCCTTTTGAAACTTAAAAGCTAATTAATTGCATAGAAAAAGTACAAACAAGAGATTAGATATCAACCTTTTTCCACCAGCTTTTTCATGAATTCTTATAGTCTTTTTGGCTCATTTGATTTGGCTGGTTCTATCTACATGATAGAACAAGATATATTACTAATTCTAACTCGCCGGCAAAAAGGTTGTTTTTGAGTATAAGAAAACTGCAAGAAAACCTTTAAATATAATGTATGATCATAAACATATGTTCATCTAGTTATAGTGTTTGTTCCAGACGGGTCCTGCAGAATGGTCATCTTATAAAGTCCAAATATATGGGGAGAATTAACTGCAAGCTCAAAAAATAAAAGGCAAAAAATTCTCTAGTAGACTCTTGGCGGAACCACATTGGTGTGCCCCACCCAATTTTCGAAACTTAGAGGTTCGCCCACAAAAACTTTTAAACGTTATAGATATGTTTTCAAAAAAAACATAACCATATGTCACCCCACTAAATTATTGAAATATGTTAGTCGTATTTTTAGTTTATAAGAAAAAATTTGGCTCATTTAATAAATGTTATATTTAATTTTTTAGTTTATAAGAAAAAATTTGGCTCATTTAATAAATGTTATATTTAATTTTTTGCACCGTTTTCTTTTAATGAAACTATTCTGACTACGTCACGGAGTAGATTAGATCCTAATAGTCTTTATAATCACCTAAATTAAGAAGGTAATTATCAAAGAAGAGGATCATCTCGTGAAAATTCTTGAGCAACAAGCGGTTCAGGAACAGCATCCATGTGCTGTTATATCTTCAATGGCCACTCAAGACCATCACGAGTGGCCGTGGCATTAAATGGCCAATCTCATTATTTAGATATCAAATGGATATGACAGCGAGGGAATTAATCATGGTTTTGAAAAATGAAAAATTTCCCTTCAATAATAATAATATTCTCTGCATATTGGTGACGAGATGGTTTATTTTAAAAATTTTATAAAATAAGCTTCAGCGAAAAGGGTTTGTTGATTATGATCCAAAAACAGGATTACGTGGCAATGAAAGTTAAAGATAAAAACCATTATCGATCTGAAGAATGATTTTTTTTCTTTTTTTAAATTTGGGGTAAGAAATTCGATTCTACATCTTATAACGAAGTCATTTGTGAAATCATTGTTAAGCTATGAAATTTTTATTGCTTATTAAACACTTGCTCATTTTACTTATATTAAAAGTGTCATGCGGCACTTCACGTTTTTTCCATCTCTTCCGTTTTGTTTCTTTTTTTTTAGCGTTGTCTTTTATTTTGTTTTTTCAATTTTTTAACGTCACACTCTAAAAAAACCTTATCCTTTAAAAAAAAATAGACTTTTTTTTCCTTACTAATCGTATTTTGTCTTTTGCCTCTTTATTGTTTTGTCATTTTTTATCATATTAATAAATTCTTTCAAATTAAAATAACTTCCCCATTGTTCTGTCCTTTTTTACCATCTTTTTTTACTCTCACTTGTTAATATTAAAAATAATGTTGTTCGGTTTTTTAATTAGTCCACTATAATAATCTTTTCTCTGAAATTTGTCTCTTCTTAAAATCTTTCTCACCCTATCCTTCAATTATTGTTTTTAATAAATACATTCTTATATTTTACATTTTTGTTATTAAATAAATCGAAAAAATAATTAGACAGTTATTAAAACTTAACTCATCAATGGAGTCTATAAAGTGACTCCTTATTATGTGGTGATTTTAACTAGTATATTTTAATTTTACTTAAACAACGATATGACATATGTTTATGGATCCATCAAGGAAGTGTTTCTATGATTGAAGCAAATCACAAAGAGTGCCCATATGAAGAGCTCTTACAATAATAATAGTGAAACACCAGGGTAGAAACAAACTTATAGTTGGTGAGGCAATTTAACTCTAACTTATTATAAAGTCCAATTTCTCTTAGAATGTGTTTCTCTTAGAATGTGATTGGTAAGAGGAAGAGATGGAGCGAGGGAACAAGATGGCTATCCACTATTTGCTTGGAGGGAGGAGAGGAGGGAGAAAATCTCTCTTCGAGTCTACTATTTATTCTATTAATGGAATTTAACAAATTTGTCACATTTAAATTTAAAAAAAAAAACTGTTATAATCTTCAAAAGAAATTAATAAAAAATGATAAAGTAAACATTTAATGACCAAACAAAAAAAAAAAATCAAACTATCTTACATCTCTTTCCTTCCTACCGAACATGATAAAAAATTACTGCTATCTTGTAACTTTTTTCATCCTTAATACTCCTTATCCCTCCTACAACCAGAGTGTTATAATATAGAAGCCCAACAATTTTGAACAAGAGTCTTAATCCATCCAGTACAAGATTAATGCCTCTAAATAGAGCATCATTTTACAAAAAATATATGATAAAAGTAAAAATAATAATAATAATAATAAACCCAAGTCTCTTATGATAAGACATTGGGTTATCCCTCTATCCCTTAATAGATTGAACTTTTATCCTTGTAAACTGCAATTTCTCTAGTTTGTTGTGGTCATCTCGGTATAATCACAATGGGCCAGCGTATGTTGCAGCAACATGACCTATCTCTGTCTTAACCTCATACACCTCGACTTGAAAAAGAAAAAAAAAATTCATATATTATTGCTGCCAAATTATCCACGCGGTTTTGAATCTTAAACATAAAACAGAAAATTTTGAAGAAATAGTTACTGAGCCCAACCAGAAACACTCAGCCAGTTAGCCCCATGCATTTTTCATGGTCCTAACTCCAAACAGCTCAATAGAGGGATGTCAAGAAGTCAGTGTTGTCTGACGTTGACTGATCGATCCTCTCTATTTATTCCTCCTCAAACCCCCCTTCCCCCTTCTTCATTTCCGTAAACATCTTCTTTCAAGGTTTGTTTTTCCCCCTCTTAACATTATTTCTCTTCCCCATTTGCCTTCTCTTCTAGCTAATACTAAAAAATGTGCACTGTTTTGGTCCATAAAATTAGAAAATATGCAGTAGCGCTAATATATATATATATATAACACTAATTGTCTTTCTGCGCAGGGGAAAAAATGGCTCTCTTGGGGATTCTGCTTTTGGGTTTGCTCGCAATGGCTTCATCTGTTAGAGGCTACTACTATGGCGGTGGTTGGACCAACGCTCACGCCACTTTCTATGGAGGAAGTGATGCTTCTGGGACAATGGGTATGGTCTCTAAGATACATAAATTAAAAAAAATGTATATATACACATTGAATGTTTTAAAATCTTAATCAGATTCGTCACATTTCTTTCATGCTTTCATATGTATTTGACTCTCATGTCATTATGATATAACTTTTGTAAGTGTATGCCGTTTGAGAGTATCGACTAAAAATGTTTTGAACCGTCAGATTTTTTTATATTTCATCACGCTTATATGCTATTTGGTACTGTTAGTACGATTGTGAGATAATTAAACGTAAATTTTATTATAAGTCGAGTTAGTTAGCTAATTATTATATTTTGAAATTAATTATACTATACGTGTAGGTGGGGCTTGTGGGTACGGAAACCTGTACAGTCAGGGTTATGGGACAAACACGGCAGCACTGAGCACCGCATTGTTCAACGATGGGTTGAGTTGCGGGGCGTGCTTCCAGCTAAGGTGCGTCAATGACCCTCAGTGGTGCCTCCCAGGCTCTATCATCGTCACCGCCACCAACTTCTGCCCTCCCGGGGGGTGGTGCGACCCTCCTCAGCTCCATTTTGACCTCTCCCAACCCGTCTTCCTTCGCATTGCTCAATACCGTGCTGGAATTGTCCCTGTAGCCTATAGAAGGCAAGGATTAAAAACCGTCATGCAAGACTGCGAAATCTCGTGTCATATATTTTATAAGTACTATTAGGCAATTAGGAATAAGTGTGTGCATTTACTGTTTTACCCTTGTGTATTTTGTAGGGTGAGATGCAGGAGAAGGGGAGGGATTAGGTTTACAATTAATGGGCATTCATACTTCAATCTAGTGCTGATAACCAACGTTGGTGGGGCTGGTGACGTGCATGCAGTGTCCATAAAAGGGTCAAGATCTCGCTGGCAGCCAATGTCAAGGAACTGGGGGCAAAACTGGCAGAGCAATTCCTACCTCAACGGCCAAAGCCTCTCGTTCATCGTCACCGCCAGCGACGGCCGCAGCGTCATTTCCTATAACGTTGCGCCCGCCGGCTGGTCCTTTGGGATGACATACACAGGAAGACAGTTTCGTTACTAGGCTAGACAAGTAGTACTTATTTATTAATCATGGGATTAATTTGATGGTACGTATATATAAAACCAAAAAAAAGGGGTGGTAAATATTTTTCTTAAAAATGGTTCAAATGTGTAATAGTGATTTTTCATGGCTGTCTTGGTTTGAATCCCTTTATTAAGGCTTAATTGTAATGATCTTCGATAGTTGCCGTGAAGAGAGTGATATATATTTTGTTTGCAGCCAAGTTTGGTAGGGGGTTTACCACAAGCTGTTATTGATTTTTATCATAATCTATGAATATATGAAGATGAGATATTTGATAATGCTCCAATTAATAAAAGTTTAAAAGGGTGTTTGTCATCGTGGTTAGAACTACAATGTTGTAACATATAAGAGCTTTATATTGTAACAATTTTTTTGCTTTTACTTTAGCATGTGAGAGTTTTACACTGTTTTTAACTAAAAAGTCAATTAGAACCAACTAATGTTAAACTAGTTACAAATCTTTTACTGTTTATTAATTATAAATAATTGTAGATTCTGTAAAATACACACACGCTCAAGTAATATCTAGTACTCTCATGCTAAATAATTATATATGTTCATATACAGCTATATGATAATTGAGTTAACCAATTGCATGCATGAATGAAAAGTACTGATCATGATGCACTAGATCAGTGTAACTTTGGTCTGTCACGGTAAACTTCTTGTCGTCTTGATTTTTGGTTGGAGAAGAAATCTTCTTTGCCAGCTTCAAATCATGCATAATTATTGACCAGTGAAATTGTACACGTGTAATGCAATGTTTATTAGGAAACATGAAAATCCCAAAAATAATTGACTAGCTAACATTAACAGACACATATATTTTAGAACATTTAAGGTGTTTTGACAAATGCGTCCAAACTCCTGACTTTGAACTCACACACATAACATATAATCAGAGTTTTGCACTTTCATGGTTCGAACTCAATACAATTGCCAAAGTAATTTCTAGAATTTGCCTAAAGATCCTACTCTCATAAAATATATAACAATAAAAAATATAATATTATAGTTATATGATTGTTGTAAATGTGTAATATGAGTCAGAATAATTAAATTTAAATACCTCATTATGTTTCTTACTTTTGAGAATACAATCTTTCGGGAAGATTAATAAAAAGCTCATAATTTTTATCAAGATTCTTGCACCATATAATGTAATAACAAAGGTTTCAACATCCAGCAAGATGTTGATGCTTCATTTTTACGGTCCATCCAACGTAATATATTAAAAAAAGACCACTATTAAATATATTGGTTTTAAAAAGAAGTAATGTAATGCAATCCATGTTATGTTTAATGTGTAATATTACGATCATATATATATATATGTATATATATACAACCTGTACATTTCTTCTTCTTTGAATACGTAATCCAATGAATTTTAGTGGGTATTTAATACAACCTGACAATAGCTGAATAAAAATAGATAATCTATACTGTCCACACCATTATTTTGATTACTTGCCGACGGAAATTCTTGCCAAAAAAATAAATAAATAAATAAATAAAAAGCCGTACTTAATCAGGCCCACCAAGGATGCTGTTGAGTGTCCAAGCTTCATTATCCTTTTGAAAGGGCTGTACTTTCGTGTTGTCACAATTTGAGGTGTGAATGCCAATATCGCCCTAACAGTAAGCAAACAAACAAACAAAAATAAATAAATAATTAAACAATAAACAACAAATGAGTACGTTATTTTGTCTCTCTCCATCAAATTAGTGGCAGAAAAGAGTAATATTTAATCATATTCTTTATATGTAACATGAGAAGGAAAAAAAAAAAGAAAGAGAAACTTTATTTTGTATTTTTTAGACTCAATAAATTTAAATTTATATTTAAGTATTAAAATTTTTTTAATATATGTTTGTTTCTTTTAAAATTTAATCAAATGAATATTAAGAATTTAAATTTTTAGAATTCTGACCTCTGTTAAACTCTTTAATATTTGAATATCTTTTCTACAGTAAAAGCTGAAATTCTCTCTTATATTTAAGAAAAAAAATCATAACTTTTTCATTTGGTATCTAAATGAGATGATTCTTTTTTCATTGTGTCCTTAGTGAAAAGATGAATAAATTAATATCTATATTGTATATTTTTTAAGATCATTAGCATTAAGATTTTTTTAGATTTGTTAATAAATCAAAAAAAAAAAATTTCACTACCTCTCTAAACACAAATTTCAATTTTATTCCATACTCAGATTAAAACATAAATGCACATCCAAACGTCAATTTGAATAACAATTCAAATCTCTAACTTAAATCATAATTCAAATTACATAATTCAAATCCTAATCATAAATTTGAATCCATTTATCAACAGACCCTTAAAGGCTGAACAAGAGAGACGGAACAAGGAAAAAAAAAGGGGGGGAGGGGGGGAGGGGGGGGGGGCAAGTGAGAAAATGAATATTTGGGTTTGAATATAGTTGAGATCTGTTTTGGAGTCACAATTTGGAAAATGGAAAACGAATTCATCAAGAGCTAGCTGGCACCGACAGAAATGGCATTGCATGTAGTAGTCTGATGAGGCCTCGTGTGGACAAAATAATATGTACTACTATGGAGACAGATTCGGTGGTCTGGTTTTGAATGACTCGTATTGCCGTTATATTCCACCTTTTTTTTTTTATCATCTTGTTATAAAAAACCCTTTTTTTTAAGACAATTTGGCCTGTGGAAATAAACAAAAGCACCTATAAAATATCTATCTTTTAATTGTTAAATAAAGTAATTTTGTTTGGATCTAAGTTTTAAAACCTGCATCACTAGTATGATTCTTGCTAGAAAAGTTCTCCCTTTCCTTTCTTTTGATATTCTTTTACGACGGTTTTTATGTAATAATTTGTAAGTAGAGCATTTTCTTTGTGTTCTAAGTTACGAGACCCATAGAGTAAGACACCTTTTTATTACAGTGGCGTTAATTATTAGTGTAGTTAGGACGAGGGATAAAAAAATAACGGTAATTTCATATCTATTCTTAAAATTGAAGCCTTTGAATTTGGATGCGGCCTTTAAATTAAAAGAGGGACAAAAAAATCAAATCACACAAATGTGGTTCTTGTTGAAAAGCTTAGGCTTTCCCTTCTTAATATTACTTACTCGTAGGAATCTCAGCCTAATGTGTACGAAATGGATGTACGGCTTGAACAAAAAATAGGTTTAAGTAACATTAATGTGTTGGGGAGGTAACTTTTTCTTTATTATATGTATTTACCGCATATTTCAACTTGAATTTCACGGATGAACATGCTTTAATAGTTGAAACAGAAGGAAACATTTTGGCTCCTTAAGACCATACCACATTTTTTTTTTAAATCATGAAATTGGATTTTTTCCACTTACCAAAAGTTGAAGGATATTTTTCCATTTATTCATTTTCTTATTCATGTTTTTTCAATCACTCTGCGTTTCCCTATGAACCGGGTAATATGCCCTCCGATTTTATTCCAAATGCAAAACCGTTGAAGTTAAAAATCCATGTACTTAAATTTCAATTCTCAGTGTGCTATTTTTCCATAGGGTGTTAAACAAATTGAATGCCAGCAATATGCTTAAGTAGGTCATATGGCATAATAATATACTTGTTTTTATCTATAGGAGGACCAGTTATTTGCATTAAAGCCACATTGATCAATGACATAGAATGTGTAACCACACACATTTCCGTTTGGCATAATGTTGTTCACTTTGGACTTAAGTTCTCACGGTTCTAATCTTGAGCTTCCTCTCAAAAGGCCTTGTAGCTTTGGGAGATACTTTCATTACTTAAGAACTATTACCTATGACCAATGTCCAATGATGTAGGACTACACAACCTACGTTTTCTTGACTCTTTTTACCTCAAAGATATTATAGTTGCCACATGACTCGCTCTTGGAGTAGGGTTTCAAACTTAACAGGAAAAATTCAGATTGCGTTGTAAGTTAATTAATGTCGTCGGCATAAGTATTGTAACAATGCGAAAGGCACAAACCGGCAAACGTACACTCAGTCAGAAACGTGGTGCGAGATCGGAAATTTTGAGGGAGTCAAAGGCCGAATAAAAAGGCGGCGAAGGTGGAAACATTGATCGGTGCTGTGTGCCAAAGCTTAACATGGAGAAATAGGAAAAAAAAAAAAAGAAGAAGAAGAAATTGGCTTAAAACGTGTGTCGTTTTCCTCCCACCTCAGCTTATTAACAATAAATAATAAAAAAAAAAATCCCTAAACGATAGTTTAACAGGTTACAGGAGAAATAGGTCACATTAAATTCGCGTGCCCTTAAACTGAGCACATCCGTCCATTTTCATCTCAACGGCTCAATTCGATTGGGCGAAACTTACGCCAAGGCGGACTGAAGCATAACCCTATATATATGTGTGTATATGTATGTGTGTGTGTGTATATATATATATATTTATATGCTTGTTGGGGTGTTTTGGCTTGAGTGACGCAGCACAGGAAGCATCGAGGGTCCATGCACTTAATGTGTAAATGACTCGAGGGGCAAACCCAGCTTCCTAATGGGTGCAGGACAGCTTGCTAATTGGCTGTTATGTGGAATAGCCAGGGACAAGTTGACAGCGGTTTTTGACGTGAGAAAGTGCAAATTTTTCTTCTCCCTTGGGTCCATTGCTCATTCTTTTTGGTTGAAGTTAGAGCCAAGAATTTAAACTTCAAACCTTATACTTTATGGCGGAGTCAAATATCAAACTACCGCTAGACTATGCTATTAAAAAGTTGACATTCCAATGTACTTAAAAAAGTTGAGTAATATACAACCAAACTTTAAAAATGTGTGGTTGCAGGCATATGTTAATAATAATTCTATAACTCAATTTACCCAAAGTGTAGAATTTGAATCCTAAGGATTTTAAGTTAAAAGAAGAAAAAAAAGTCATATTGATTCTACCCTATCTTACACGATTTGATTTGTTGGCTCAACGAATCCATTGTAATGTGGATTTTGTTTTGGTGTCACAAGCTTTGAAATTTTGATTTTACATCATTTATTGGCCCATGCTAGGTATGGGGGCTAATGTATATGCAGCCAATAAGCTGATGGTAGAAATTCACATGCCACAAGGTACTTCTTGTGTTTTTGCTGCGCTTATGCTTGGGCTTGGAATTGGATGTGGGGTATATAAGTATAACTAGCTTCTCTATTAACCCCTACTTGAAAATTGTGTAGAGCCCATTAACTAGGCTTTTCTTGTTAATATTGGTGAAAAAAATTAATTGTTAAAATTAAAACTTTAAGGGTTATTTATTATAGCGGGAAAAGTTTTGAGTGGTAAAGTGTTAAAATGTGAGGTGCATGAAAATGTGAGGTGCATATAAATGCTTCTGTTACCAATTTAAAATATGTTATTAATTGAACCCTAATTGTAACAGCTTGATGGGTTTAGGGAGTTAATTGCTGAGTTTAAGGTTCAAATAAAGTTTTCCAAACCACAACAATCTTAGGGGTGAGTGTTTAAAAACCTAATTGGATGTTTGAGAGAATAGTTCCAACTCCAGAGTTTAAACCACACACTATAACATGTAGAAACTTTATAATATAATATATTTTTATTTTATAATATAGCATGCAAGAGCTTTATATTATTTGCGTTTTGAACTTTAGAGTTCAAACCACTCTCCCAAACGTCGTATAAAATTTATTACAAAAAGGTTTGAAACTATTTTTAGTATAAATAAAAAAAATAAAATATAAATAGTCTAAAAAGCAAAGACTAGTAATAAATTCATATTTTACGTTTTTAATATTGAAATTTAGATTTCTCAGTCCTTGTAAAAATAAAAAAGTAAATAAGTAAACCTTTGTGAATTCATAATTCATCCTACCGCTTTTGTAATTAAGGGTTTTTAACGTTATTACTCTTTACCCCTAAACTTTCTGGCTTTTGTGAGCTTGCGTCAAACTTTTAAGTTTGGCTATTTACTCCATGAGCTTTCTAAATTATTGCAATATGTCTCATTTTGTTTAGCTTCCTATTAAATTGGTGACAAAAAATATCCACGTACATCTCATGTGAGGACAGAATTCTACGTCCAACTAAGATTCTAAACAATAAATCCTTCCAAATTTTGAATCCTCAATCTATCGAAAACAATGTTAAAAAGACCAAAATTATAACAATAATAATAAGAGAAATTGAGCTGGATAGCCTTAATGATCTTTTTAAAATAAATAACCATACTTTTTCAAAATTTGGCAAATAACCCTTCCTTATTAATTATAAAATTAATCAAACTAATGTTCGCCGACACTCTAGGTGGCCGACCTGATGGAGTCTAGCATCAAAATATCTGGAGATGTTGTGTAGTGAGAAAAGAGAAAGAAAGAAGAGAGAGAAAATTAGCATTTGAGCTTCTTTTTTTTAGGGTTTTTTATTTATGGGTTTCAGTGATAAACTTGAGTTTATTATTGATAAACTTGATAAACAATGTGACACCAACAACGTCTGTTGATGCTGTGCAGTGAGAGAAGAGGGAGAAAGAGAAGACAAAGAGTTAGGGTAGGGTTTTTTTAAGGTTTATTATTTACGAATTTATCAATAATAAAGTCGAGTTTATCACTGATAAATTCGATAAATAATGTGACGCCAATAATGTCTAGAGATGTTGTGCAATAAGGGAAGAGGAAAAGAGAAAAAGTTAGGGTTTGGGTTTGTTTTAGGGGTTTATTATTTACGAGTTTATCAGTGATAAACTATAGCTGATTAATAATTAATAATGCTTATTTTTGTTATTTTAACTTTATAATTAACAGGTATGGTTTATTAGTGATATATAAACTATAGCTGATTAATAATTAATAATAGTTATTTTTGTCATTTTGATTTTTTATCATTTATTTTTAAAATATGTTTAAAAAGTCTATTTGTCTCTATACCCAAAAAAATTAGAAAATATAATAAATAAACATATTTAAATTTTGACACATTTTTATAGTTAAAACTCGTTACCACAAACAGAACCGTTCTCATCTAATTTTGTGTTTTGAAAATAAGTTTAAATTCATAAATTTAAACCGTTTATAAGATAAAGCTTTTCTATGGTAAAAATATTCTATTACATTTGTTGACGATCAAAATTGGCCAACACTGAGATGGTAAATGTTAGAAGAGACGGACAATAAATACAACCCGAACGGCCTGTAAGACAGTCTCCTAGTTTTTGTTGGTCATAACATGCAAAGTATGTAACAGCCTCTTAGCACAGAGGCCCGTAGATATCTTTATCAACGTACTGGAAAACTTTGAGGGCTTCCATGCAAAAAATAAAGGCATGGTAATGAAGCCAATCGCCGTTCCAAAGGCTCCCAAGGACACACTCTTCTCTCTTGTGGAAAACCCAGTTAGGCTATTGAAATTAGCAGCCAACACTAAAAACCTCAAAGTTGGCAAACAAATCCATTCCCATTTCGTTATTACAGATAAAATCTCCGGCTCCGGCCAGAACAACGTTGTCCAAACAACCTCGCTGATCAATCTGTACGTGAAATGTTGTCGTCTTTCGTTTGCCCGCCAACTGTTTGATGAAATGCATGTGAGAAACGTTGTTTCTTGGAGTGCCTTGATGGCCGGGTATTTGCATGAAGGGCTTGCCTTGGAAGTTCTTGGCTTGTTCAAGACTATGGTTTCCGAGGATTTTATTCGTCCAAATGAGTTTGTGTTAACAACTGTTCTTGCCTCATGTTCCGATAGTGTGAGAGTTGAAGAGGGCAAGCAGTGTCATGGCTATGTTTTGAAGTCTGGATTGGTGTTTCATTCGCATGTGAAGAATGCCCTTGTTCACATGTATTCGAGGTTTTCAGATGTTAAAGGCGCTATGCAGGTTTTTAATACAGTTCCGGGTCATAATGTTTTCTCTTATAATTCTGTTCTGGATGGGCTTTTAGAAAATGGGCATCTAAAGGAAGCAACAGAAATTTTAAGTTTAATGGTAGGTGAAGGTGTGAAATGGGATAGTGTTACTTATGTTACCGTTTTTGGCCTTAGTTCTAGTCTTAGAAGTTTGAGATTAGGTATGCAAGTTCACTGCCTTATGTTGAAGACTGACATCGAGTGTGATGCCTTTGTTAACAGTGCGGTCATGGATATGTATGGGAAATGTGGTAAGGTTGTAAATGCGGTGAATATTTTCGAACGCTTTCGAGCTCGTAGCGTTGTGTCCTGGACGACGATTATGGCTGCCTATTTCCAAAATTGCTATTTTGAGGAAGCATTGAACCTTTTTGTGAAAATGAAACTTGAAGATGTTAGTCCAAATGAGTATACTTTTGCTGTGTTGTTGAACTCGAGTGCATCTTTATCTGCACTGAGACATGGAGATCTGTTACATGCCTGTGCTGAGAAGTCGGGTTTCAAGGATCATATCATTGTTGGAAATGCAATGATCAATATGTATGCCAAATGTGGCAACATTGAAGCCGCAAATGAAGTGTTCTTAGATATGTCGTATCGAAACTCCGTGACATGGAACGTTATGATATCAGGGTATTCCCATCATGGGCTTGGCAAAGAAGCTCTAAATGTGTTCCAAAACATGCTGACGGCTGGCGATCATCCTAACTACATAACTTTTGTAGCCGTCCTCTCTGCTTGTGCCCATCTGGGTCTTGTCCAACAAGGGTTCGATTATCTTAATCGAGTAATGAAACAATTTGGGATTGAACCTGGAGTGGAGCACTATACCTGCATTGTTGGGCTTCTGAGCAGGGCTGGACAGCTTGATGATGCCGAGAACTACATGAGGTCTGTATCGGTCAAGTGGGATGCTATTGCCTGGCGTACTTTACTCAACGCTTGTTTTCTGCATCGAAACTATGGTTTAGGAAGGCGAGTTGCCGAAATTGTTATGCAGATGGACCCTAATGATGTGGGAACATATCTACTTTTATCGAATATGTATGCCAAAGCGAAGAGATGGGACGGAGTTGTGAAGATTCGGAAACTGATGAGGGACAGAAACATCAAGAAAGAACCTGGAGTGAGCTGGGTGGAGATAAAAGACACTGCCCATGTCTTTGTTTCGGAGGATAACTCACACCCTGAGTCTAGACAGATATACGAGAAAGTAGCAGAGTTGTTGGCCAAGATTAAACTATTGGGGTATGTACCGGATATCACCATGGTATTGCACGATGTAGAGGATGAGCAGAAAGAAGATTATCTCAGTTATCACAGTGAGAAGTTGGCCGTAGCATATGGTCTAATGAAAATGCCTTCCGAAGCGCCCATCCGCATTATTAAGAACCTCAGAATGTGTGATGACTGCCACACTGCTGTGAAACTGATTTCGAAACTCACTAATAGAGTAATTATTGTTAGAGACGCCAACCGTTTTCACCACTTCAAAGACGGGTTCTGTTCTTGTGCAGATTACTGGTGATAATTTGAATTTTTAAGCTTTCAGCAAAATTGAACATCATGGAATTAGTCCTTATGTCGGACTCGCTGAGACTCTTGACTATCATGCAGTCTTTCTACAGTTTTATGAGTTTCTTACCCCAAGTACATTTTCTTGTGAGTTAGAAAGATTGCCAACAAGTTTGTCTTTCGAATAGTGGAAATCTAGCACAGGGTTTACTTGAATCGCCCTGGGAGTTTATTAGATTTTCACGGCATGTTGAAGAAGAATATAGAAATTGCCTGTGAAAATAGTTAGGGCAAGTTTTAGCATTTTTGTGAACCGCAGGCCAAAATTAGTACCCTGGTGGATTGCCCTTTTAAGTTGGCCAAAGTTTCTTGATTGCAGCTGCTTGGACATATTAGCTTCTCTTGCAGATTTGAGTCCTATCAAGATTCACTAAGTTTGTGGGAATTGAACCCCCTTTTTTTTTCTTCCCTCTATTGGTATAAATGATAAAGATCATAGCTCAGTGAAAAAGAAAAACCGTGTATAATCTTATTCTTTGATTGGTGTCAAAAGAGAGAAAAAAATGTATTACGTACTCTTATCTTGTAAATTCCTTGTTGCAATACCATTATTTTGTATTTTTTTTACCAAGCTATTTTTATAAGCAGAAAACTTGTTCATATGCAATTTTATCCCTTATATACAAAAGTTATGCGCATATTTAACAGTTTTAGGCACTTCATGGAGAAGAATGAACAATTTCTGCCAGAACTAACTTCTCAAGGTTCCAAATTAGTATTTTTATTAGATATGCAAAAAAAAAAAAAAAAAAAAAAAGAAGCGAAGTAAAAAAAATAATTTCAGCAAAAAGTGGTCTCCATAAATCTCACAAACTCATTGAAATCTATCCTTCCATCTCTATTTATATCAAAGTTCCTGATCATCTTCTTGCAGTCTTCAAGCTCCGATCCTTCCTTCAATCCCAATATGCACAAAACTCTCTGCAAATCCTTTGCATCAATGAAGCCATCTCTATTCTCATCAAACACATCAAAAGCTTCCTTGACCTCCTCCAAACTCGGCTCAATCTCCTCAAACACCGACGAAAGCTCGTCAGGACCGAAAGACTCTCGAAGTTCCTCGCTATCTCGGCTGCAAAAAATCCCAAACTTCCCCATCACCATCTCCACATCTTCTCTTCTCATCCTCCCATCATCATCATCATCAACATAGCCATCTCTCTTGCTGACATGAGAAACTGCCTTGTGGACCAACTCAGCATTCAAGCCTTTCTCAACCCGAATATTTGAGCTGTCAAAAACCAGTGATTTGGACTGGACATAAGACTTGAGCCCGGTAAAAAACTTTGCTATGGTGTGAGAGCTTCGAAATATCATGAAGAAGAGTTGTAATAAAATTAGCAACATTGAGATAAGTGGCGTGTAGTGATCTGATTGTGTCTTCTCCATAGGAACAAAGTTGTTCATGTTATTGAACATGGCTTCTTCTTTGTACATGTATCACGCAAAATTTACCTCCTAAGAACTGGGGACTAAATTGCAGGAAATAATAAGCGGTTTTTGTTTAGTCAGTAGCTGTAATAGAGGAGAGCAAAAATGTTAGAGAATGTTTTACATCGATTGCCTGTGATGAGCATGAAGAGGAGGAAAATGGGTTATATAGACCAAGAGATTTGGTCACGTAATTGAACTTTGAAGACATCAAGTTTGGTCAGGCTTGAAGACTGGGGAAAGCGAAAGGAAGCTGGGGGAAGGTGCTTGCGTGTTGGCCAACAAAGGGTCGTTGTGGAAGATGGCATAGCAAAAAAATTAATAATAATAATAATAATAAATAAATAAATAAATAAATAAATGAGTAAGATATGGTTACTTTTGAAACGTGTCACATAGGAGTTTTTTCTACAATATTTTGGGGCCTGCATTTCTTGGTCTTATGCTCCTGTCCATTTTGGCTGTTGTAGGAAATAGAAAAATAAAAAATTTTCAAAAAAAATAAATAAATAAAAAGAACATGAAGAAACGGTTGCTGCTAAAACATAATTGGAGAAATTTCTCTTCTTTGCTCTAAATTAGGAAAAATCCTGAGGGCCTGCTTAATTTTCTTTGGATTTATGTTAGATTTTCCGCGAATATGCCCTTTTCCCCTTTTTGACCGCTAAAGCTAATTTGAAATAAAGATATTTATTAATCAATCAAAATGGACATTTGAAGTTTCTTTGAACCTCATAGGAAAATTAAAGAGAAAATTAAATACCTAACAGTGGGCGGCCCACTACTTGGCATTAATTTTCCATGAACCTTATTTTTCATGCGTACGAAGTTTCCATGAAAGTGGGATTGTTAATTTGTCTAACGTAATTTTGTTGTCCTTTTTGAGGGGGTCTAAAGCAACTTTTGGATCCAATGAAAGAACAACACAAATATGAGAAACAGAAAAAGTCAATTGGGTGAAAATTGTAAGGAAGTTGTGATTTGAGTCCTTGGGAAATTGAGCTTTTGTACTTTGACTTTGGAGCACAAATTTCTCTTTGGTTTTTGCAGTTCCACACACGTTTTTTCCTGATTTTCTAACGTTTGAAAAGGGAACGTCAAGAGTGTGTTTTGGGAGAACAATTAAAACTTAAAAATTATGATATGTAAGAGCTTTATATTATAATAAATTTTTAATTTTTACTGTAACATGTGAAAAATTTTGTATTATACAAACTCTAATTTGTTTTTTTAACATACTTTCCAAACGAAGCCCAAGTTACACTTTTTTTTTTCCCTTCTTTGGCGCTGGGGCTATCGTAGGATTTATGGGGAACTAGTGTAAGCATCAGTCTTTTATAAATATATAAATAAACCTCAGTTGGATGCTAATGTTATTACATGGCAAGAAAAAAATCAACCTTACAAAAAAACCGGAGAAAAAAAGATTCTGACTACAATTAATTGCTAATAGAGATAACATTAATCACCTAACTATGAGGAGCTATAATTAGATCAATAGAATGTTTGAGGAACGAAAATAAAACTTGAAGTTGGAACTTAAATACTGGAGCATGTGAGCATATGAGAGCCTTATACTGTTGCATATTTTTACTTTATAGTATAGCATGTAAGAGCTTTACGTATCAGTTGGAACATCAAAGTTAGAACTTAGTTCCTAAATACACTATAAATTTGATGTTGGTGGTAATTCCCACCCAAAAGTATTGCTTAACTATATTATTGTATGAATCGGTCATATGCTATAGTGTTTGCACTCATTTTTTTGAGTTTAAACTCATTTGCCAACAACCTACAGGAGAGAGGGAAAAAGTTGTCAAGAGTCTCCTAGAAATGCAACAATGGTTCGAGGCCCATAGACCTGCACGAGTCTGTCCTGATACAGTAATAGGTTAGGCCGACATAGCCTGTTACTGTTCAAGGCACGGCCCGGCCCATACATATTGGTGGGCTGGGTTGGGCCAACATATATTGGCCTATGTGCTAGCCCAACACGGCCCATGATTTAGACCCACAATGGGCCAGCCCACCGAGGCCTATTGTGGCCCAATTTTATTTATAATATTTTTTTTAAAGTAATTTTGTACATATCTTCTATATAATTATCTTGATTATACTTTTTTTTTCTTACCAAGGTTCTGTCCTATTGAGTTTTCCTTGGAAAGGACTTTAATGAGACAATCATAAATAAAATACACCTTTTTATATTTCGATTGACTATTCAAACTTTTATATTTGTTAACTTGTTTAAAAATTAAAAATTAAAAATTACATGCTTATATGAGCTGACCCATCTAAACCCACGATGGGCCAAAATGAGCTACCCATCCTAACTCATAAATAGGCTCAAATGAGCCAGCCCATTCATGGCCCACGGCACGGCCTGGCCTGACCCACGTAAAATTGGCTGTGGGCTGGGTTGGATCGAGGTAATTCTAATATAGGCTGGCCCGGCTTGACCCACGGCCTGTGTGGGCCTAAGAAGAACGGGCCTGACCAAGCCGGGCCGGCCTGTTCTTGCATCTTTAGAGTCTCCAAGCTCACAAAGCTTTGTATATTGATGATAACATGTGAGTCCTGATAAGACTCTACTTCTTTGGACTGGCAAAGGGAATTTAAATTTGTTTCGTAATTCATATAAGAATTCAAACAAAAGTAGAATTACAATTTACAACTCAACTACACTTCTCCTTGAGAGTTGGGAAGCTTCCGTCTTCCATCTAGGATTCAAACTGGCCAAAGCATCGTAAATTTAGCTGCTGCTGCTTCTTTTTTTCTTTTCTTTCTTTTTCTTTTCCCTCCTTTTTAAGAGCTTAATAATTTAAAAAAAATTACAAAACCGTATTTTTTCAGTAAAAAAAAAAGAGTGTCATTTTGTTTAAAATGAATGTTCACTCGTGGCTGTGATTAGTAAAGAGATGTTGGAGATTCTTAGGCTCCGTTCATTTTTAAAGGCCCATTAGTCATCATATCACTTTCTTATGATGCTTCGGTCTAAACATTTCTCTATACTAAATAGTCAATTTTGCCCTTCTTGTGGGTTGGAAGATTTAAGAAAACCTTCCCAAAAGTGACGTTCATCAAATTTTGATTAGAAAATGGATGATGAATTTGACCCTATTGACCCTTGAATAAATTAGGTAAGAGACCACTTTTTTACTACCATTGAGCTCAATAACTTTTTCTCTTTCCTTTTATTCATCAGTTTTTCTTAGTTAAAATGTCAAAAAAACTCTTAGAAAATATATACTTACCTAACGGAACTCAAATTACTTATAATTAATTATATCTTTATATTCTTTAAAAGTAATATGTTTAAAACTTTCTCCAATGGTAAAATTGAAAGACAATGTCACACAAGTACTGTTTCCAAAATCATCCCTTTTGGACCTTCAAGAAAAACCATTTGGGCCTATTGGACCACAAATTGCCTTTCCTTAATTTTCATTTAAATCCGAGTGAGTACCATCTGTACTACTTTCATTGTCAATTAAGCTTCAACATTCGAATATCAATTCTTCAAGGTGGTTTTTTTTTTTTAAAAAAAAATCACCACACCTATTAACTTTCTCAGTATGAATTAGGTAAATACTTGTACCACTTATAAAGTCTTTTCTTTCCCTTTTTTTTTTTTTTTGACATAAGCGGTGTATATGTTGTTTTCTAATCCTCCTCGTAACTTTTTCAGAGTAAACTAGATCTAATATTGCTTGTGAAGTCTAGTTTTTCACTCCTAACACTTTTATATGTAAATTGGGATCAAGTCTTCATTTGGAATACCAGCTTTATAGAAGTGGTATTTCTCGTTCAGTCAATTTTCTTATTCACCATCTTACTTAACATTAGATGTAAATTAGGCTCAATACCACTTGTCAAATCTAGTTATTATATTTGTTTGATAGGTTCGAATTATGTTTCGAACCACTTCTCTACAGTTTTTTTTCTTACAAAAATTCAAACTTGTGTTCAAATTTTCTGTTCAAATCTGTGAACCAAACAACCAAATGTATTGTTTTTATGTGTGAATTGAGCTTAGAATTTTTGGCACAAATGGAATATTGAAATACACACTTAGAAGTGGATTTCTCTAATTCATCCATGTTAAGAGAGGAGGCAATAGCCTATTTGGAAGGAATTAAAATACATGGCCGAATTTTGGAAGATAGAAATTGATAATCAGCTTTAAACCAAATTACATACAGTTCCCAAAATACCAAAGCCAACTGCATATTTGTTAAGCGCTCCATCATTCATGTTGTGCAGAAAATTATAAGTTGTGTTCTATTAACTCACTTCTTTTGTGCTTCTCTTAAGCTAATAGATAAGAGAACGTGAGAGGGAAAAAACTTAGGTATTAGAAAAAGCAAAAAAAAAAATGCTTAAAAGATAATATTCCTTTGATACGTCTTTTTCTTTTCATGCAGGGTTTGTAAATTGGCAATTCATTTATCTCATATGTAAGCAAAAACTTTGCCCCTTGAAGCTATTTGTGTAATAACAACAACTTTCCCCCTATTTTATCAAAATTTTTCCTTCAACCCTTTACATTTAAAGATGTTGCGTTCGTATCATTTTGAATAATATCCCCTCTGATGAAAATAACTTGACTAACACCTTAAAAATTTTTTTAACATTGCTAAAAGATTGGCTCTATCTTCTTCGTTATGCAACTCCTCCCTTCCCTTGCCCTAGTCACGTAACTGCCCCTTTGCGCTTTATTTGAGAAGGCTTTCTAAAAGCTGCTTTTGGTTTCTTGAGTCCAAAAACTGCTTCTGGAAGTGTTTGGATGCACTATCAGAGGTGCTTTTGCTCTGCACAAGTGTTTTCTATTAAAGCCATAAAATATAACTTCTCAAAAAAACATTTTTAAAATAGATTTGAAATTTTTACTAGAGTGTCAATAATATATTATAGCTTTAAACATAACATTTTTGTAACTAAAAAAAAATGAAACTATTTTGACCTATTAAACCTCTTTTAAAAATATGGTTTCAAACACTTACTAAAAAGCCACAGCTTTTGTTTTTCTTCTTCTACTGACTAAAAACACAAGCAAAAGCTGTGCTGAACGGGCCCTCTGTTTTTGCTCTCATTGTTGTCGCACGCCAAATTCCCTCTTCCCCTTTTATTCTTCTTTTATTTATATTTAGATTCTAATCTTTCCAAGATTGATTCTAATGAAATTAATGTTTTTTATCCTGTTATTTCAAACAACATTCGTTAGAAAGGTTGATTCTAAATGACCAGCAAAACAAAAGGAACAAACTCAATACTTTGAATAAATAAATAAATAAATAAAATGAAAATGTGACATTTCAATAAAACAGGCTATCGGAAACTATTAAAATCATAATCCAATTCATATCAGAATTATCCGGTCAAGAATTCTATTTTGCTCAAAGGAAAATTTCTTCTAGGAAAAACATTTCCTCTTTCTCATAAAGTTTTTTCCAGAAGTTAGGGGCAGGATTCATGAAAATTGAAAAACAACATCACGTTCTACAAGGCGAATTGGTTATTACTGGGAAATATTCTCCTTGTGGAACCAAAAGAAAGATAAACGTAAATGTAGTAGTTGGGAATATGAGTATCTGATATTGTTGAGGGATTGGGTTTCCTGGTTGGAGCTTAACGGGTCCCTCGAATGTATTATCGGAGAGGCTATTCGGGCAGTCTCTATATGAATTTGCCTCTTGTGGGGAGCACGTCCTTTGAGTTTGAATATTTAATCTCTTGAATAGGAGGTTTTTAGTTGCTTTCCAGGTACTAATTCAACTAAATTTTTATGTTTAGGGATTGAGTTTTCCAACCGGAGCCTGACAAGTCCCTCGAATATATTGTCAGGGAGGCTGTTCGGCGAGCCTCCACGCGGATTTGCCTGGGTTTGAATTTTTAACCTCTTGAATAAGAGTTTAAAAAAACCTCTTATTCAAGAGGTTAAAAGTTCAAACCTAGGGGACGTGCTCCCCCGCGAGAGACAAATCCGCATGGAGGCTTATCGAGCTAAAAAACCTCTTATTCAAGAGGTTAAATGTTCAAATCCAAGGGACGCGCTCCCCCTACGGGAGGCAAATCCGCGTAGAAGCTCCTCGAGCAGCCTCCCCGACGAAACGTTCAAAGGACCCGCGGGCTCCAGCTGGGAACCCAATCCCTCAATAGATATAGTTTCAAACTTTGGGGAGCTAACCTTGAGAATCCACGTGAACACAAGCTAAAAGTTCTTGTGTAGTTAGTTAGATGGACCGCTCTTTTTGGTTCTTGCCCATTATAAATCATTTAAAACGTAACTACCTTATCCCCAATATTACTAAAAAGCCAGGATTGTCACCCAATCTTTTGTTCAGTCTTATCCATATCCAGGGCCAAAGTTAAAAAAATTTAGTCGGGTGATTGAACTAATGAGGTTAATAACGAAATATAAAATTTTAGGGGAGAACGAAATACAATATTAGAATGCCACAACACAAATTTTATAAATATTATGTACAAAATTGAAAAAAAAAAATTCAAGGGGCAGATTCTACCTTTGATTATGTGTGACTCCGACCCTGTCAATATCTAAGTACTTTAAAAATTTTGTAGTGTCCAAAAGTTTTCAAGTTAAACGAAGTCACATTCTATATGATCGACATAATAATATTTGGTCTAAGAACTAAAATGTTTTAAGCTCCTTTGTCCTTAAAATTGGGCAATCGTATATAGATGCAATTTGTAATTTCCCTTGTTTTAAGATTTATTTTCCACAAATATCAATGAGATATAGCCACGAAGTCCAATAACAGCATCATATCCTAGATTGCATTGGTACGGAGTTCTCTTTTGGTTATTCCTTATCCTTCTCAATCTCAACATGAGCACTAGAGTCTAGACTCTTCATGTGCTTGTTTTTTAAGACCAATAATTTATTCTGTGTGAGATGTTTAAGAAGGTGTTTAGCATAGGATAGTTTACACTATTATTTTAGTTATAAACAGTATAAAACTTTCATATATTATAATAAAATATAAAAAAATTATTATAGTATAAAACTCTCAATAGTTTTAATATATAGTTTTCATAACTATGTTACACCCTGTAAATAGTGCATGAAACAACACAAAATGCACATCCCAACAGAAAAGACAGAAACTTCTTTTCATGCATACGGTCTTCTCACAATACCAAGGTAATCTCTTAATCATAATCCTGAAATTAAGCTCCCTTCAACGAACGTAAAAGCATGTTCAAGCCTCCAAAGTGTTCATCAAATGGACGTTGTGAAAGAGCTACGTATGCCTCGATAGTGGCACTCAAAGACTACACCATGCTTTTAGTTGGAACTTGGAAATATAAAAACGAGTATGGATGGTCATTCTTTAAACTTTTCTTTTTTATAATTTGATATTAAAAATGTTATAAAAATTATATTCTGTTTCTTTAAAATTACGTTTGGCTTTCGCCCCTTTAAAATTAATTTCGTCATCATCTTATTAGTTCAGTCACATCTATATCCTCTTATTAATTTTTCTGGCTTTGTCCTTAGTTGGAACTTATAAATTTTAATTGTAAATAGTATAAAACTCTCATATACTGTAGTGTAAAACAAAATATGCTACAATTTAAACTATACAATTTTTACATGCTAAAATACTTATAATTCTAAGTCACAATTCCAACCATGTTTCTGAACACCAAGAAAAAACCCTTTACACTGTTTTTGGTGCTAATTAAGTTGTAAAGTTTTGCAAACACTGATAATTAAAAGCAAAGTCGAGTACTTTTATTTTATACACAATTGTCTCCAATTTAAGGGCGTTAACCTTTCTTATCTTTTTGCTATCCATTCAGTTCCCAATAATGCACAAAAATATTTTAAACCATATATGCTAATCAAATATATTAATTGTTTTTTGCGTTTTTAAAATATAATGTTAGGAGATGTATGCTTAATTTACAGATATTTGAACATCATGGAACACAAATTCATAAAAAATTAAAAAGAAAACCATAAAACTTGCAAGAAAGTTCATGTGATCTAGCAAAAACAATGAAGATCAATTTCACAAGATGGAAAACAGATTAAATATTAAAGGAAAGCAAGAATAAAAACAACTTCAAGTACAGAATATCAAACTTATTTAATTACACTTTAGAAAGAACTTGAGAAAATTAGGAAAATCAAACAAACAATACTACATCACATGAACAGAAAGAAATTAAGCAAAAGCCAAAGCTAATGGCTTTGATTTTTCTTTTGAAGATGAAGTTGATCACTTTGGCGGCGGCTGAGGGCTGATGACAATCCCTCTCCGGTTAGTGTTTGGCTGTGGATCTTCATAATCCATTACTGCAATCAGCTCTCTAGAATTACCACCAGCTTCCTGCATAAAATATATATATATATATATATATATGTATGTATGTATGTATGTATGTATGTAAATAAAAGGAAATATTGAAACTTGAAAAAACGCAAGAAATATATTAGAGTTAACCGGACAAACCTTTACTTCAACAGAAGAATCTTCATTTTCTTGGACAGTACTTTTCAGTGTTCCCCCGAGTCCTTAAAATTAGATTTGACAAGAAAAAAGTGTACTGTCAGATAAAAGGAATCGAATCATAGAATATGATAATTGGTACTAAAAAAAAATTTAGTTTGAGTACCATGAGAGAAAAGGAGAAACATGAAGAAGGAAACGAGAAGAGCTTTGGAGAGAAAACAAGGCCGACCCATGATTTCTTTTAGGTTTCTGCGAAATGGGTAATTCTCAGAATTGTGAAATGGAAATCTAGGCTCTGGTTTTATAGGATCTGGGAAATGGTCTTAAAATAGAAAATTACAAGTATTAATAATAATGCATAGGAAACCGCTTCTGAGTTTTCAGATCCAATGAAGCGCTTTAATAGCGGAACTAGTGCAATATGTGCCACAGAAGGCGAAGGGTCTAATATCTAAGAGCAGACTTAAATTATCTGTCTAATTTTGATATCTAAAATGGTTTATAACTAATCATATCAAGCCACATTATTTAAAAAGAATGAAACTATTTTTTATAAACTTTTTCATGTTTAAATTTTTGAATATAACATGATAGAATATAATTAGTTAGATATTATATTAGACACAAAAAACTAAATAAATAAATTGAATACTTTAAAAACAATGCTAGAAACGTCAAACATTCGTAGAGTTAACATTGCACATTAATAAAAAGCGGATTCTGTAATATAAAGCACATCTTTTGTTAGCCGAGAAACTATAATACTTAGCCTTGTTGGTGTCCTAGACAATTTCAAACATCTAACAAAGTATTAATCCTCCGTGGTGTCAATGGGAGAATCTAAAATTAATTGCATTTAGGTCCACTTTTGTGTGCCAATCTTAATTTATGTTATTCTTTGTTGACTTTTATATTTTTGTTGAGCAAATTGAGACTTAAGTTTATATTAGTAATTATTTAATAGGCTCTAGTCTCTCTTCAAGAAAAAGAAAAAAAGAAAAAAAGATAAAAGATAAAACCAAAAGAGTGCCGAGAAGAATCATAATGGACCGACAAAGTACAGTATAGTAATCTTCTTTACAATATATATATATATATATATATATATATGTATATATAAATTAAACTCTCATTTGATATTAGTAATGCTAGCGTTTTACGGTTTCTGTACTACTTATTTCTTTATAATGTCGATAATAAGGAAATTTAGATATATAAGTGCAATATAATCTCATATCTGAACAGTATAAATGGCATGGTATTTACAAGTATAGAGACACACGAACAAATATGTCTAATTGCAGCTTTAATTTTGATTGTCATGCAAATTAAAAAAAATGTATCATTGAAACGTTGTCCAAATCTCGTCCCCTTATTATTATAGAAATACTTTATAGGAATATTATAGGCACATTTACAACTGTTTCCAGTGATCTTTTGATATAAAAAAATTATTGAGAATTTTATAGTGGGTATGAAGAAAAAATTCTTCCTGATAAGATACAATTAAAAACTGTTAAATCGTAGTAAAATTGACAATTTAACAAAATACAAAAATTTAACAGAACATAATTTTGTCAGACCTGTAGGCGTACTTCTTTTTTTATTTAATATGTATACTTTATCTTCGAATTCTCAATTCTCTATGAAATTAAATATTTATGCACTACTTATGTGAGTCAACTTGAAAGTTGTTAAAAAAAATTGAGTTTCTAAAATCCCTGTACTTATGTTTTGCAAGTCAACTTCTCTAAAATTGGTGCACGAATGCAATTTTTTTTTTTGTTAATAACAATTCTTTTCGTTTTTCGATAACATTGATTAATGTCATATAATATCATATATAACATGCTAATCATGATTATAATTATTTTTTTGGGTTCCAAGTTCTAATCCAAATTAGTTGTCCTATTTAAATGTCAATGTTAACTAGGGAAAATGTCTGGTCAACTTGTAGTTTGGCTCGCAAGACATTTTTATTTATTGCTGTTAATTTTTTTAAGGAAAATTTCATTTCAAATTAAACGATATGCATACCATGAAATAGTCATGAATAACCACTAATAATAAGAGAATTCGACCCTACACATTGACTGGATCTATCAATGAATAAGAATAAAATACATAGACGAATATTATCGAGATCCAGTAGGGAAAGACCCACTCAGCACATAAACCACTTGGCACTATTAAAATATTTCTAACAAACCTATAAAACAAGAAAAAAAAAAAGAGTTTTTTTTTTTTTTTTTTTGGAAAAAGAAGTATCTGCATGTATGAATAGATATTATAATGTAGGCTTTGGTTGTTTGTTCTAACTTTCATGTCAACTTTCGAAAGCAGTTCCTATATTGATTTAAGGAGAAGCAAATGCTTGTCACAAAATTAACCAATACAAAAAAAAATTAAAATGTAAGGAGATTAAAAAAAAATGAGAGAGAAAAATTCAAATTTTATGAATTTACCACTCATAAAAACACACTATATATAAAATAATAATAAAAAAAAGAGTTAAGGGAAGGAAAGGCATCCTTTTCGAGTTGGCTGGAAACCAAATAAAAAAAATGTAAGTATTATTTCGTCAAAAAGAATCACCCTTAAGTCTTAACTTATTCCTCTTTGGCAATCATTGCATGAAAACGACGGGGTCTCAATTCTTTTTTGTCTTTTTCTTTTTAATAAATAGCATCCTATATGTTTGAAAACTAAATTATAACGTGAAGTTAAAACTTAAACATTGTAATATGTAAGAGCTTTATATTGTAATATATTTTTACTTTACACTATAATATGTGAAAACTTTACACTGTAATGACTAAAACTTACTTCCCATATACTCTCTTGGCACTAATATATTAAATTATATGTTTGAAAACTAAATTATAACTTAAAACTTAAACATTGTAATATGTAAAAGCTTTATATTATAATATATTTTTACTTTACACTATAATATGTAATAACTTTATACTGTAAGGGCTAAAACTTACTTCCCATATACTCTCTTGGCACTAACATATTAACATAGGTATTTAAAAAAGTTTACATGGGAAAGTATTGAAAATTGAAGCATTAAACCAAATATAATTTTATATTAGTTTATTCTTATCAGTAATGCATTGGTGTGATTGCATGTGGGTTATGGGCATAATGCTCAATTTAATCATACGAGTTGAAGAAAGCCTGCGACTTAAACCTATCCACGTGCAGATTCCTTAATCTTTAACACCAATAACTAGAAGTTTCTAGGTAATTCCTTTTACCCTTTACTTATAATTTTTTTATTTTTTTTTTTCTAATGGGTCTTAACTTTCCTTAAACAGATGGGGTTAAGGATTTAGGTTCAAACGTTAGGTAAATTACGGAATTCTCCCCAAAGTTCAAGTGAAATAAATGTTGCACCTTGCATGTTTGAGAATTAAAAAAATAACCTTCCACATTGTCTATCCCTTAAAAATTCCACAATAAAATGTGATAAATTTAGAACTAGTTGTAGATATTAGTACGTCAACTAATTTTGACACCTTTGTTTTTGAAAAAAAAGAAAAAAGGAAAAGAAAGATTTATCAAAATAAACTTGATATCTTGTCTAATTTTATAACACTAGTTATTAAGTCAACTAAAAGGTGTTAGAAGTGAGAAATTTTAACGTGATTGACAATCTAAAGCTCTTTTATATATCGTAAAAATTAAAGGTTGAGCATCTAATATCACTTAAACTTGGAGAAGAATTCAGTAATTTTCCCCAAAGTCATACTTTCTTATGTTTTTATGCTATTTTTTATAAGGTTTAAAGTATAATTTAACAACCCTAGTTTCTAAAATTCAAGTTTGGCCATCTCTCACTAGCATTAACATAAAGTTAGGCAAGTTGAATACCTTACCTTTTAGGCAAAGTGAAGTTTCCTTTCTCCTCTTGATTTGTCACATAGTATTTACTCAAACTTCCCTAGGTTTAAATTTGATCTTCTATCTTGATCTCTTTCTCTCTCTTGTTTCTTTTTTGCACACCATTTTCCCTGTTTCCTGTGGACGGGGGAGCACTTAATTAGAAGGGAACATGCATGGGCAAGTTTTCCTTACGGCCAAATGATGTGTTTTGTAGGCTTCACCACTAGCAAGAAGTACTCACAATTGATCTCATTCTTGTGGTCATAGACAAAGTTTAGGAGGTGGGCCCATCCAAATGCATGAAGATAAGAGGGAGACTTTAGGAATTTTCCCCCTCTTAATAATCATTGATGGCAGAGTCATCTAGCACTTCCTACGGTTGGATTTTGGATTAAACTTTTAGCTTAATGACATGGAAAGAATCATAATTATATGTTATGAGTGGATGAGTTGACATTTAAGTCCCTCATTCCAATGGTTAAGTGCAAATTGTAAAGAGAAAAATTTTCAAAACCGCGGCCAAGCCACTGAAAAAATGCATGCATTAAAGCATAGTAACATGTTTAGTAAAATCCCAAATGACAAATAGGCAAGGATTTTATATTTTACCATAGCCTAAAATTCTGTGATTTTCTTCTTAGAATTGCTCTTTGCTTAATTTCTTAACCAAGTAGAATATTACTTCTCAAATACTCAAATTTTGAATATGAGCATGGATGGGTTTGCTTCAAAACTTAAAATTTATAGTCGTTCATAAGAAAAACAAAAGAAAAATCAAACAAAAAGAAAAGAAAGTTCATAATCCATATCGTCTAATGACATCTTGGAGGCATCTTCAACTTTGTGAAAGGAATATTCTATTGCGAATTATAAGCCCTAATTCTTTCAAGAGACAAAAACACACGAAATTTATAGTGGTTCACCCTTAATGTGAGAGTTACGTCCACTTTTAGCCTCTACAAAATTTACTATAATGATAAAAAAGTTTACAAAAGAAAATTACACACACTCTTTTTCTCTAAGTTTTTCTCTAGTCTCTCTCAATTTTATTATAAAGTGTTTGGCATAGTGGTTAGAACCATTGGTTAGAACTGTAAACACTATAATGTGTAAGAGCTTTACACTGCAGCAACTTTTTTTTTTCTTTTTATTGTAGCATGTGAAAGCTTTACACTGTTACTAATTGAAAAGTTGATTAGAACTAACTTGCTAAACAGGCTATTAGTTGTATAAACAAACCTTAGCATCTCCTATTTATAGAAGGGCACAAAAAATAGGTTAGTTTCCTGAAAGATAATGTTGATTTGAGACACAGCGCCACAGTGCTGAAGCTTCAAAAATTTTCGATCCAGCATAGCGGTGCTAAGCTCTATGCTGCATGTACTAGAAATTTGCCTGTTGCGGTGTCGTGGCACTGGTTTTTTTCATGGCCACAGCGCTGGGTGTTCTTTTACCATTCTTTGTAAAATTTTGGTCCCAGGGTGGGGAGGGAAACAGTTCCAACCCCTACGGCAACCTTATCAAGAAGGTTAATCCCCGTAATCTTGTGCGGGAGCTGAAAAATCTTAAGAACATTAACGTAGACTACACACTTCTTAACATATTTTAAGCTAGTTCTTGTTATCAAGGAACAAGAACATAATTATATGGCTTTGGTGCACATATCTAACTGGGATCATATTACAAGTTACAATATCTGTTCACTTTTGTCAGTGGGAAAACAACAGAACAAATGCTGAGGAGATAAGAAGATGTGGTGTTGCCATACTTGCCAAAATATGCATCAGATGAAGATTGTGAATGGAAAAGAACCACCAGATTGGGAGGTGAATTCTTGGCCGTTAAAGTAATACTACAGATTTTTCTAAATTTGCACTTATACCCTTAACTAGCAGAGTTTCAAAATCATGCATTTCTTGCAAGGAGTAAGGCTTTCCCATTGAGAGGTTAGTACTCAAAGGTGTCCTACTTTTGAAAAACTCGAGCAGTTAAATACGCATGGGAGGAAAACTCAAAGAAAAAATATATAAAATAAAGGACCTTCTACAGTAAGACTTCACATGAGTAGCACACTTTTCTAACCACTGAATCTGGTGAAAATCACATCAAAATAATAAGCATGCAGAGCAAACAGTTTCTAATACAGATGCAAAGCTGAACAACAGAGACTTGCTGGTAGCTCTTTTTTTCAAGCCCTACTGTAGAAATCTCCCTAATATAAGTGGTGCAGATTTTCCTTTCGTGCATTAACCAAAAAGGAGTGAAAGTTGAGAGGACAGAAAGGGAGCAAAAGGGTTTAATGGCATCACATGCTTGGGGTCCCAAAACCAGCTCATGCCACACAAAAAGGTGGGCAGAGGTTGTCTGTTATAGCAAGAAATATCCCTGGTGTTTTTACTGGTATAACGGTTCAAGGACAGATGCCATATAACAATTTTGATGGCACGCAAAAATTTTACACTTGTGATGGACACCGTTGGTCCAGTACTACACTTGTTAAGGGGTTAAATTTCACAAATATATTCTACATTTCACGTCTTAATGTCATTGTTAAGATGCCCTTTGTTAAGTTGACTCTTTTTTTATTTCTTTCACAGAATTTGGCTCCACAATAGAGGAATATATATATTCATGAAAGGAGGGAAGATAAGGAGGAAAAGGGAAAGGAACTAGAAATGAAGACAGGAAAACTTTATGATCAGTTTTGCACTTTGTGGCTGTAGTTGTTTGGATTCCTTGTCATGGAAAGGGAAAGAAGATGGACCTTTTTTTTGTGAACCAAGTCTAACAAGGAGGGACAGGGCCTACAACCTTTTAATCTTTTATGTCTTTTAGATTGACTTCCAGCCCCAACATTTATATTCCCTGGCCCACCCTTCATCTCCACTCACACAGCACTTCATCTGAGCTTTGAGCATGATGCTATATAATTTGGCTTGATCCTAATAAATCTTTATTTGTGTTCTTGTACATTTTTTTCATAACTGGACAAAGGAAATAACAGAACTATGATTCAACTTCTGGTATTGTGGTTTAACAACTTTGCTGCAATATAAGCAATCACAGCTGAAAATTGGAATTCCAATTCCCAAAGCTACAAAGTAGAGAAATTTGTGTAAAGGGTAAGAACTAAAAAAACTGAAATACAACTGTAACCAATAACACAAAAAGGCCTTGTTTGAATTCCCCTTTTATTTAAGTACAACTGGGTTTTTAGTACGCAAAACTCAATCTGTCCTAGTTCTCACTAATACATATAGAAATATATACATGAATTCAGCAAACCAATCTAACAAAAAAAAAAAAAAGGCATTCTCTTTTGCAAGCACTCAGGGAGAAGAAGAAATAAATCAGTGGCAAGTGGAAACTTAAGCTAAAAGTAAGATAATGACGCCTTCTCCTAAGAGGAACAAGAGGAAAATCTTACAAGGCATGTTTTTCATGAGGCTAGATTTAAAATTGGTTCTTTCTTGTAGGATTGTTGAATCCATACGATGCCATTACACATAAGGTTTACGCAACTTCTGTTCTACCAGTTGAGCGTCACAGTTCTTCTGTCAGCACCACTATGAACCAACTGCCTCATTAGTAACTACATTATGAGCTCTCCTGAAAGCTGAGTGACCTAGACATTGCAGCTGGATTTGCTTGCAAGACTTTAGAGTTTTCTGCCACGTGATTTCTTTTGTTATCCTTTGTTTGGAAGGCCTTAAAGAGTCCTCCCCCAGTAATCGAATCAGCTTGAACGTTCTTGATCCCCAGAGTTGCCCAGATCGAGCTCTTTGCTGCTTCACCTGGGTCGTCGATCCTCAATGTCTTTGGAATCCAAAGGCATCTCTCGGAATTGCTTTCTTTTGGTGGCTCCTCTTCCACAGAGGAGTGGGATTTTAGTGGATTTTCATCCCTCGAGTGCTTTCCCAATGTCGGAGAGTTTGGACTGGAGCTTGGGGCGCTAAGGTTTGTAGATGATGGCTGGGGAATCCAAGGGAAGTTCCAAGCGCCTGGTACACTACAACCCCAATAAGCAGCTGCAGGGTAGAATGGCATCGGAAATCCAGGCGGGCAGAAAGCAGGCAGTGGCACTGGAGGGCTCCATTGAGCAGAATTCCAGGGGTAAGGCCAAGGAGCCCCCGGAAAGCATGGCATTTGAGGTGGGAAGCTCTGACAATTTTGTATGACTAGTTCTTGTGACCCACTTTTGCCGTCCTCATCCTTTGAATTTGATGTTGTAACTGAAAATCCATTGGCTCTATCATCTCCATTTTTTCCGCCTCCATAAGGGACAGGAATCCTTAATTCCTCAGGTTTATGAAATCCATTTTGGGTACAATTCTGCATTGTTTTATCAGCCAGATTCAGAACAGAAGCCATTGATTCACAGAGCGGTGCGTCTGAGCCAAATGTTAGGACGGTGCCATTAGATTTTAGCGACGGGTGGTGAGCATGAACAACGGTTGGAACATCACTTCGAGAGTTCTGAAGAGCTTCTGAAACATTTATGTGACGGTAGTGAGAAGCAGAGTTCTTGTTCTTGCGACGACCAGCTCCCACAGGGACATTCCTCATGGTCCCGCCAGCGGTCCAATATCTTTGGCAGTTCTTGCAGAAATGTCGGGGTTGGTTAACATTGTAATTGTTGTAGTAACAGAATTTGGTGTCCATGCTATTACAGCGTGGGCATGGAAGTATCTTGTCTGGTTTCTTCAGGGTCTTTTCCTGCGAATTACTTGCCTCACTCGTCTTCTCTTGTGAATTACTTGACTCACTCTGTTCTTCTTCAGTCTTTGAAGCTTTAGGGGTAGCACTCTCCTTCTCAACAGAACTTGTTCTAGCGTTCTCGGAAATTCCAGAAGTTGAATCTGAATTCTTTTGCTCTTCTGAAGACACAGGTTGGGCTCCATCTTGGCCTTTAGTATCGGCAGGCTTTTCTCCAATTATTTCCTGAATTCACCAAAACTTGTGCTAAAGAATGATTTCAAGACTATATCTTATCAAAATACAATGTCCCGAGATTAAGAGGTTAAAAAAAAGGCAAAGTGAAAAATGACAATTTATATAAACTTCATGCTTTCATGTGCCGTAGACTAAATCCCCACACGACGCTAGTTATCATCCACATAATCAATTAACTAAAACTAGACTACAAAGACAATCAGATCAATTTCTCATGTAGAAAGAAGGGAGCTAACGTTCACACAAGTTAAGTGCATTGAAAAGGATGCTGCAGAGATAGCATTAATCCCCAAAGCACTCGTTTTGCAATTATTTTACTTTTTATCCCTTTTTTTTTTTGGGTACTTTTAGGTGCAATGAATTTCACTGTGATCTATTCCCAATAAGCACCATAGGTAGATGAATTTTAAGAAACAATAAAGATATCAAGTACTCGTTAAACTCTCATCTTGAACATGTTAAGCTTGAATGGCTTCTACTAAAATAGGAAATCGTATAACCCATTTCTCCCTATTAAGATCTCCAGATCCCAAAAAACGATGGTATCATGCTCCCTATTGTAAAGAACAGAAACAAACACAAATATGATCAAATTGTGTCTATAAACACTCTTCAGGGGCCAAAAAAGGGTAGACACAAATAGGATCAAATCGCATCTACAACCGCATAACCCAATCAAACAAGAAGAAGAAGTAAGACAGGTAGAAACAAAACACACTTCCACAGTTAATGATTTTTATTCCTCTATATCAACATCGAAGACAAGACCACAAGTCCCAAGGATTTTGATTTTGAACAACGTTTCCTCAAAACTTGACAAAACAACCCACAAGAATCTTTATATAATCAAAGCACCATCGACGAAACCTAGGTATGTAGTTGCAGGAACAAAAAAGATGTCAAGAATGTGATGAGAAAAGAAATTCATTGGATTCACGGAAACAAACTAAAATAACACTGAGAAACACAAAAGAACCAATATCCCAACACCCATTTTGCAATAAATGGTAAACCTAATTGCTTTGCTAAGAAATTTCAAGGCGTGTCACGTATGAATAGAATCAGCAATCTACAAATCAATCAAAAAATTTGTAAACACACTGGCTCAACCAAATTAATCCTTTTTCAAGAACAATGTTTCCTACACACACACACACATATATATATATAATGACAATCCCATCTATAATAGCTCAGGAGAAACAAATCAAAAACTAGCAAATTTTTCTATATAAGGACAAAAAAAGAAACTAACTTTCAATCTTTGGATAACGAACTAAATCCCACAAAACAAACTTTCAATTCAAAATTAAAAAAAAAAATCCAAACTAAACAAAAAAGTTAACAGCAAAAAATGATACCTTATTATCGTTATCGCCGTCTTGCTCTTCTTCTCCGTCCTTGTCGGTATTGCCCTCGATTGAAGAAGAAGAACAATTCCCCACAGATTTAGCTTGCTCCTGATCCACATCCATATCATTAGTCGCGCAATTATTATTGATATTAATAATAATGTTATTATTATTATCCTCCTCCTCCTCAACCTCAACAGCGATGCTAGAAGAAGCTTCAAGAGAGCCGCCTTCGCCTCCACCGCCGACCGGAACTTCCGCCACCGGAATCGTCTTCCCGAAAAGCTTGATCGCCGGGTCTTTCGCCTCCGACATTTCCGCTCCGTTTTCCTTTCTCCTTTTTCCTTTTCACAAGACGGACACAGAGAGAGAAAAATTTGAAAAGGAGAGAAATTTCAAGAGAGAGAAAGCTAGAGAGAGAAACTTAGAGAGAGAGAGCTCTGACACGTTGTTGTGTGTTTGTGTGAAGGAGTACAAAAGTGAGTGTCGTCGTTGGTTGGTTGGTTGGTTGGTTCGACGTCCGTCGTTGGTTTGTGTTGTGTTTGATCCCGTCTAAGCAGGCTTGGGTGCCACGTCAGCATCTGGGGGAGAATCCTCAGCCACAAGTTCTCTTTGTGGCCTTTAAAGGATCGCTCTTTTCTTTCCTCTTTTTGATTCTCCCTTTTCCTTTTGCCTTTTTTTTTTTTTCCCCTTTTCTTTTTTGCGGTTTTTTATCCCATTTTTTTTTCTCTTCCTACTCAGCTTTTTTCCTCTTTCTTTTTTTTTTTTTTTTTTTTGGCCAGAAATGGCCAATTCATCGGCTGCTTGCCCAACCAAATATTCCACGTCTGAAATTTAAAATAAATAAATAATTAATTCATTTATTTTTTAGTGTTTTTGTGTGGATGAGACCGAAATGTGGCCCGTTTGTCTTACTTTGCGACTTTTGCGTTTCTTTCAAATCTTTTTCCTTCACTGTAGATGTGGAATTGGCATATTCTTGTTTCCAATCCATGGTGGATTGCCCAATCTTAAAGTTTCCTTCTTTCAAGGGTCTTTGTTGGATGAGTTTTTTTTATTAATGACACACGTTTTTAAATTATTACAGTGTATTTGATATTTGTGGCTCGAAGTATGATTATAGTTATTAAATAATATAAAACTCTCATATATTATAATATTTTAAACTACAATTATAGTTCTAACCACACTTTTGAATACCTTATTAGATTATATCTAATTGTTAAAAAACAAATACATATCCTTAAGTCACTTTTTAGTATCTATTAAAAATAATCCTTTTTAAATAGTCATTTTTTATTTAGAGATAAAAGATTCAAACTTTTTATCTTTAAATAAAATTAGATGTAATTTTACTGTTATATTATGTTTCAAACCAATTAAATATTATTTCTAAATACTAATAGTAGAATATTTCTTCTTGTTACGTTGTCAGGTAATTCTCCTTGACCTATGGGCTCTGTTCCCTCCTCTCTCACATTGTTTAGCCTCACATTTACGACACCAATATTTAATTTTGATATTAATTACTTGACGAGACAACTGAAAAATTTATAGAAAAGCTTACATAACTTATCTAGAATTTATGAGAGTGGTTGTATAATTGACAAGGAAACTAGGTACATCACCTTTACTCTTTTAGTATTTTCTTTCATTTTTATCTCTTATATTTTTATCATAAAATTTACTTTATATTTTAAATTGCTTTAAATTTATGATATAAAATTTTAAATTCTTACTAAACTAACATTTTTTTTCAAAAGTTTATTTCGATTATGAAAAAGATCGAAATGTATTTTACATTTTTAAATTTTAAGTTATTTCTTAATTTTATTTATTGTTGTCATTCTCAAAATGTCTTTTACATTTTTTAATTTTAAGTTATTTCTTAATTTTGTTTATTGTTGTCATTCTCTTTTTTTAAGAGCGTTAAGGACTTTTTTATTATCAAACTGACCGTTGAAAAGAAATGAATTGAGCTAAATTCAAAATATGATATAAATGTGATATAATATATAATATAAAATATAAAATATAAGTATTTGATAATGATAAAAATATAGGGCGTAAAAATTGAAAAAAGATTTCTTAAATTATGATGAGTAAAAAAAGTGACCTTTATCCAAGTAAAAACCAAAATCCATCGTAGCAAGTGGCCCACTTGTTCCTTGAAGCATGAAACATAAAAAAATAAATAGAAAAAAGTCCATTTGTAATCTCAGAACAGTCCCGTTCTTTTGCCGAGTAATCACAATTTGGCCAAAAAACCCAAGGTGAGAATAGTAATTTAGATCCCTTCACAAATCAACGTCAGCATCTCGTCCAAAAAAACATACCACGTGGGATCGGGCCCCCGATGGGGCACGTGTGCAACGTGTGCCAACTCAGCACCAAATTCTAAGTAGGCCCTACTCACCCAAAAAAGTTAAGCGAAGAGGTGACCTTTTACATCAACCCCACGATTTTTTTCCAATTTCTTTTATTTTTAATTAAATAACAATCATGTGGCAGGATTAAATTTCCAATTTTGTTATACATTTTGGGTTGAAACAATTTGACTCTAAATTTCAAAACATAATGTTTGTTTAATATTGTTTTCAAAATAAATAAAAATGGCTTTATTTTAAAAAATAAAATTTTTTTAGAATTGTATTGAGAATGATTTTTAAATTTTTGCCTCAAAAATATGCAAAAATATTTCTAAAAATTCTCAATATAAAACCAAATGGGGCCATAGTATCTATTTTACCACAATTTTAAAATTGTAATAGACTTGCCTTTTTCTTTAGTTTATGGATGATAAAACCCGTGAGGCATGCACGTGGCTTAATTTAAGAATACTTTATTCAAAAAAAGTGAGGAAATTTACATGGTGTTTAACAGTGATAGTTTGCATCACTTTCTCAGTTATAAATAGTATAAAGCTCTCATATAGTACAATAAAAATAGTTTTAATCAAAAGTTCTAACCACCATGCCATAGGCTTTTATGAGATTTTTTTGCCCTTTAAAATAGGATAAAATTAGTCTTTTTTGAGTCTTCTCCTAGGACTTGTCCCTTCCCTCCTCCTCCCATCCATATGATGTGCGACAATCAAGACGTGACCACCTCTACCCCATTCACCACTACCCGGACCCTACCACACTCGAGACGTCATACAACCACATGACGAGATCCTTGCAATTTACGATAGAGTAGAAAAAGAGAAAGATTAAGAATGTGTTTGGGAATATAGTTGAAACTTAAAGCTAGAACTTAAACATTATAGTATATGAGAGCTTTACACTGTAACATACTTTTGTATTACACTGTAGCAGTTAGAACTAATAAATTCTAACTTTATTGTCAATTAAAACCTAAAAAAAAAAAAAAAAACTACTTGCAAGGTGTGGAGAAAAGAAAAGGAGATTAATTTAAATTTCTTTTAAATCTTTTTGGTAGCAAAATTTTAATTAGAGTTAGATTTTTGACAATTAAAATTTAAATTCAAATAAAGCTTAACATTTTTTTTTACCTTTTTAATCCGTAATCTTTGTGTTACTAAATGGATACTTCATTTTGAAATTAGGAGGATAAATCATTAAGAAGCTTAGAGTTTGAGAGTTGATTTTAAAATAGGCCTTAAAAAGATATAAATACTTGGCATCAGGTTATGAGCAAAACTTGAATATAAAAATTTGGAAAAGTAAACAAATTAAGGATAAAGTAGCAAAGTTTTCTTGAATAATTTAGGCGTGTAAAATAACTTTGTATAAATAATGTAGGTACAGAGGAATGTTTGTCGAATTTAAAAATATAGTATTTGAAATTTTACATTGAACTAATTAGTTTAAAACATTATATTAATAGAGAGTTTAATATTTCAGGTCACTTTTACTTTTTGTATAAAGTTTTTCTATTGGAACGTGGTGAGAAAACTTGTTGGTTTATTGGACCTTTGTGTCATTGATAAAAGGGCTAATTGAATTAAAACATTTTGAATTTTTAGTGTTTGGTGATTTGGAAGCTTATTTTTTAATTTTGTCAAATAGTTATCTAAATTTTAAAATTTGTTGCAATTGCAATTTAATGGCTAATCGTCGTCAATTAATAGATAAAAATTACTCAAAAGATTTCCTCACAATTGGATTAAACTCGAGTTGCTATACTTTTGTTGACACATATAACATGTGATATAATGAGAGGTATGCTTAAATAAAAATTTGTGACTTTAAACATATATTTGAAAAGCCGAATCCTTATTAAGTTATATAAATCATAGGCATGCTTGATCAAGCTCAATTTAGTAGTGAATGGATGTAATTTTTACATAATTTTATTAATTTTTACTAATAATATAATTAATCAGGCATAAATGAGTTGTTTTTCATATAAACTCACGACACTCGCCCTGTTTATTGAACATGTTCATATCTTGTGTAGTATTATTCATATAGTAACTATTTTACATTTATATTTGAACTCTTGACGTGTTTATTACTTATAAGATCAGTGATGAAGTCACCTAAGCCCTCTCAACTTTTGTTTGTTTATAATTATATATATGTATTTGCATAGATTTATATAAATCCCCCCTAAAAAATTAATTATCTTATTTATTTTTCCCCCAAAATTGAAAAATGTTACGTGGAATCAAAGTCAAATTTATATTTCTAAAAATTTGACAAGTTCTTTTCCCCTTCAATAAGAGTTTGGATTATATTTGAAAGTGAATGCATTTGTTTTTGTCTCTACTTTTTTTCCCTTGATTTTTTCTCCAGAGTATACATAACTTTTTTTTTTTAAAAAAAAATAAAGCTTACGCAAGAAATTCTTTGGTAGAATGCATATAAAAAATAGAGCATTCTAACAAAGTAATCAAATTTTATATGATCATGACATGTCTATAATATTTCATTTCTTTTGTTTTTGTTTTTTTTAACATTCTACTTTTTTTGCTTTTTTTACTTATTACACAAAAAATAAAATTTTTTCTCTAGTATTTATATAAAAATTCATTAAATATAAGATAGATTTAGAAAGGGAAGAAATTAATCTTTTGCAAAATAGCAAAGATTAGATATGTATTGTGTTCTAGTGACTAGTGTTGGAATTAAATACGAAAACATATCAGAAAAATAGATCGATTGACAAATAAAAATTTTCCCAAGACTTTCTGGTTCTATTATGGTATTACAGAGGCTTGACTTCTAAGTCAAGGCATGAAAGTGTAAGGATGAATTATCTCACATTTTCTTGGTTCTATTATGTATTCAACACATGAGATAGCAAAACTTTTTCTAAATAAAAAACTCTCAGTTTTTTTCTCAAGAATTTATTAAAAAAAATGTAATGTAAAAAATTGATATCTTCTCACTTTTATAATCGAGCATTTAGTTATTAATTAAAGATTTTTAAAATTTAAAAACCACCTACTAATCTCTCTAGTGGGTGAACCACATACACCACAACAAGAGAAAAAATCTCCTAATTTGGTATGTGGAGGAAGTGTTCCACGTCCACCTTCTTTAAAAAAAAAAAAAAATTAAAACCACGTATATAGGATGTATGTGTATATATAAAACACACACACACACGTAGATATAATTAGTTAAAAAAGATTCCTATGTACATCTTCTATACGTGAATATACATATACATATATTATATATTAAATTAATTTAAATAAATCTTATTTATTTAAATTAATTTAATATATAACATGAATCACATTTATTTAAAAATCATTTTTTAATTAATTAATTGTTATTTAATTTTATATCCATGTTGAAATAAGCAAATATGGTCTTAACATATTGTGTCACACATAAAATTAATATTATATTTAAATAATCTTATTATTTAAACATAATTAATTAATTAATTAATTCAAAACATATTTAATTAATCTTATTAATTAAATATAGTTAATTATTAAATTATTGCTTAGTTAAATGTGACAACATTTATCACATTATATTGTACGTCATAGAGAACATTTTTCAGTGTCATATTAACATCTCTAGTATGAAATAATCAACTTGGAATTCAATAATTTTAAATTAAATATGTATAATTCATTCTACGCATTAAATCTAATTTAGTATTATAGAGGTGACATTGGGAACCTATGAACCTATAATTCAAGCTAAAATGATTTTGATAATTAATTAAACTCTTTAATGAATGCACCAAATTTATTAGTTTTAGTGTTACTCAACTAAAAATTAAAACTGTACTCTTGAAATTATAGTAATAATTACTCAAAAAAAATTAACAAGTAGTCCATTGATATAATCATTGTATATAAGACAGTCCTCCATAAATAGTTCATAATAAAAGATAGGTTTAATTTTTATTCACCTCTCTTATTATACCTTTATCTTTAAGTTTCAATGATTCTTTAATGAACAGTTAATTCATAATATTATTATGAATTAAGTGCCCCACTGTTTAAGTTTAAATCATTACTCAAGAGAACTATTTATCTAACTTATAATAAGAAGAAATATATTTCATATTTGTATAATATTATTCCCAGCTATTTATTATATTATGTTTCCAAGATACAAAGTTATAATCTGTCTTTAGACAAATTTTACCATGCAAGTAAAAAAACAGAACGTAACAAACAAGAGTCTAATATATACTTAGGATTAAGACTTTCATATATATGATCATCATAATGATAAATTTGAATACTGTATTTGTAACATAAGATTATTAGATATTTGTAATTTATCTGGTCCAGTCTTATATAATCTATTATATAAAGTACCTCTAATCTAATGTCTCTATATTAATAGTCCAAATAAGACTATTTCTTCTCAATGAGATTGGACTGCACTTGTAATATTTAATTAAAGATATCAAACTTTAATTAATTATTATATATTATTTTAATTATTATCCCTAAGCATATAATACTCATATGCTAAATTTAGAGTCAAATTAATAATCATGGAGCATTCTTAATGTTTATTAAAATATTCATAATATACATAAGCAACCAAAAATAAATAAATGTCGTTTCATTTAATTTATTAGCAATATGTACAATGTCTATGCTTATAGGGCATTAACTCCAACAACTAGTTCATGGAATCAAAACGTATTGGCGATCTTACAGAAAAATTGGTAGAGAAAAAAAATTTAGAATTGGAAATTTACCCGATCTTGGCATTTATAGTTATACTTGTTTGTTGTTGTTGTTGTTTGGACAGACATTTTTAGTATTAATTTTTGTGAAAAATCTACTCTATACAATCGAATATAGAATAAGTGCATATGTGCCAAATATTCTTAGTCACAAGTTTTCAATTTAATAGCAGATTATTTATACATTAAGATAAAACAATCTTTAAGGGCTCTAACCATAAAATTATTATGCAACATTTTAGGGCATAAGAACCAACCGAGAACTATCTACTTTTAATAGTTATTTATATTAAGGGTGGTGAGAATCGTTGGTTAGAACCATTGTTACTGTAGAATGCGAGAGTTTTACATTGTAGCAATTTTTTTTAATTGTTACTGTAGCATATGAGAGCTTTACACTGTTCATAACTGAGTTTGTGATAGAAATTGTGTGGTGGAAACCGTTGCCAAACAGAGGGTTAGTTGAATATTTTTTACGTTTATTAGCTCATTGATCCAATTTTTCGTTCTGTCACTGTATTCATTTTAAGGTCTACCCGTGTCATTTCAACACAAACATAACCTATTGATACGAGTCCCTATCCTTGCAAATATAAGAGAACTGACATTTAAGTCTCACAACAGTCACTCAACATCGAATCCCTTCTCTTGAAGCTCCAAAATCACCTCATTCCACATCCTCAGCCAGAGCCTACGAGCCTCCTGCTGCAACTTCTTGTCCTGCAGCTCCTGGTGTTAGTTATACGTGTCTTTATCCAACTCAGGACCCCTTTTGGATCGATCACCATGCCAATCATACCGCCTTCGGGAATGAAATCTTCCATGGCATTTTTGTCTCCTGGGTACGGAAACTCTCTCCGCTCATACACGTGTGTCAACTCTTTCTCGTCCTTAGGCTCAGGCATCAGCATCCACCAACCCAACGGCTAAGTCTCATTGCACGATCAGCAAGTGCCAATAAGTGCAGAAGTAGAGAGTAGAGTCTAAGACACTTTTCCCATTTTTGTTTTTGGTATATACACACCTCGTGTGCCCCATAAACTTGAAATTGTCTGTCCCAAGGATCGAACCTGGGAGGCCTAACCCCACCCCACCGCTCTCCTCCCAACCACTGGGCTAGGCCCTTTCCAACTTGTTACCAAAAGGAATAGTATCTTTTGCCCAGTCCTATTCTTGACAAGTACTTGTTGTAATCCATGGATTTGAGCAACTCAAATCCTGAGATTGTTTTTAGAAAACGTTAAAACAAAAAAGGCTTCGTGATGAAGAGACATTTTGTCGAGCATTTGGTGATGCAAACAAAATTTCATTTTTCAATTAAAAAACAAATTCATTCGTTACACATTTAAATGTACGACTAAATATTTTTTGTTTTTCCACCTGAGAACTCCAAGAAAAACCTGCAACGTACCCAACTCTTTTAACAGAAATACAAACGCCTCAAAAGGAATGAGTGACTGCCCATGAAAAATTTATCAGCTATCCGTCGTATTTATAAATCCTTAACAAATCAAAGATCCAATCTTATTGTCATGAAATTAATGAGTTTGTTCAACTACAATTCACAAGTACAAACCTTGATTCCATCAGCTGCCCAAAGGCTCTTCTCCTCCCAAGTTCCAGCCTATCATCATATATTCAGATTGCAAATTCAGAAGAAACAAGACAAATCCTAATGAAAATTATACCATTAGGGCAGGTTGGTTTACCAATTCAATTGGTATGTTTTATTTGTCATTTAACTAAATTGTCTATGTTATATTAAAAGTACTCAAATTTGAAATTCGGGCTATCAAAATTAATCCTGTTGCTAAATTAGTAGGCAATTTATTCGATGAAAAAAAAAAACTCACCAGTAGGTATTTGTCTTTTAGCTGTTAAAGCTATAGAAAAAAAGATTTTAACTAGATCTAATAGTTTTAAAATATGTACAACCAATGGATCTTCCCACCAAAAAAATTTTCATAAAAACTTTTATATCGATATTGTAAAACAATTTTCTATGTTAAAGACATGTTATGAAGATTTATATGACCTATGAATTTCTTTAATAACGAAAGGAAAAAAAGCATATACACACTCACACACACAGAGTCATCAGAGATCAAGCCCTACAAGTCATGAACCCCGCACCATACCAGAGAACAAGCTTATCTAAGAACACCATTTTCTGAAGTCAATGGTCACTGGTTGGCAGAGTCACCCACTCAATGACAACTGGTCATCTGTTGGAGTAAGTCTCCAAAGTCTATATTGGTCGCTGCCGAACATCAATTGCCAGAGTCACCCACTAGCTTACCATGTTTAGCTTTGTTGTTGCTATGTCGTCCAGACGTTGCCTTACTTCTCTCACGTACAATGATCATGTCTCAAATTACACTATGGTCCTTTGGATCCTTTAAACCTTATTGAACTCCATCTGTTAGAGTAAACTAGAGGCTACCCTTTTTTTACTACCACATTAATGTTTTATTATTCTTTTTCTTTTTTTGATTCATACCATTTCTTTTAGCTATAAAAACTAGAATAACATCAAATAACATATGTTTGCCTAACTATAACCTAAAATACTTATGATTAATTATGTCTTTATACTCTTTAAAAGTGACATGTTTTAAACTATATCATGGAAGTGTAAAATTGAAAAGCATTATCACATAAGCGCTATTTCTTAAATTGACCCCAATGTTTACAACGAGCTCGGTAAATATGGGTAACCCGGCGTGGCCTAGCCCATGTAGGTCAGAGGGTGATACAAGTGGGGCCGAGGTAGGGCTGCATGAAGAAGCAAGACCAAATCGAGCTAGGTCGAGCAACAAAGGAAACTCAATCATTTATCCTAGTCTAGACCTAGAGCTTGATGTCCATCTGCAGGTAGGGTTGGTCCGTGTGTTTTGTATGTATTTATGTCTTTTTTTAGAGAAAAAACTTGCATGTTAAAAAATATATTTATTCATACCACATTTAAAATTATTTATATGTTTAAGTTGTATAACACTTAAATATATGTAATATTTATAAATAAATAAATCAATAAGTTTCAAAAGATAGCATTTATAAAAATTTTCTTTTTAAAAAAAGAATATGGAGGCCAAATTGGATCTGCCGGGTGGAAACTTATGCCTAGCTCGAACGTATGGGCCGGCTTAGGCTGACCTGTATGTTATGTGGGCTAGGCCCAACATTGAACCAAAGTAGAGAGGTACCTTTTTGGCCCAATCCTTATTTACAACTCTATTTACAAAATAACTTATACAACGTTTCGCAAAGTGTGGTTAGAACTATTTTTATGGTTTAAAATACTGTAACATATGAGAGTTTTACATTGTAATAAGTTTTTATCTTTTATTATAACATATAAGAGTTTGACATTATTTGATAATTATTTTTATAGTTTTAATTATAGTTTTCAAAAACCTCATCAAACTATTCCTACCCTCACAGCAGTCGGCCCCACAGAACGTCTCATATAAACGTGTACACTGAACCGCCAACCGAGTTGCTAATAAAACGAAATTACGAGAAGCATTAAATATTTATGCTGATGGCTCTAGTTATTTTAACCTTTTATGGAGAACATTACAATATGATTTTCCATTTTGAACTGTTTGAATATTTGATATATTATTGTTGTTTGTACATAAAATATTAGGTACCTTACGCTGTCGTTTTGCAAAATCGGTTCTACAAATATAACACATTTAAATGTTGAGGTTGCAAGAGGCACTTATACACACTTGACATGTAAAGATTGGGGGTACAACCAGTGGTTTTTTTTTTTTTTTTTCATGTGAATGGAGGCATGATCCTCACTCTCATTTTAAAAATTTTATTTTAACCTTTATTATTATCATTATTCTTTTTTATATAAATTTCAATTGTGTCTCTGCTTTATATAATTGCCCCAGAATTTTATAAGAAAATTATTATTTTTTTCTCAATGTTAGAACCAGAACTTTGTTTAGTGAGGAGATTATAGACATAAATAAAGAAAGTATCTTATTAAATGGATATATAATTATACATTTTTATTATTGAGTGAGGGGATAGTTATAATTTTTTTTGTAAAATAAAGGCATAATAGCATTTTTAATTATTTAGTAGGGGTATGATTAAATTTTTTTTTACAAAATAGAAACATAGTTAAAAAATTTGAAGGTAAAAATTTAGATTTTAAAAATTGAGTAGGAGCATGTGCCCCGATCAACATAAGGTATTTGTTCTCACACTCTTTAATTATGTCCCCTATTCAATAAAAAATTATCTATTTTCAATACCCCAATGAAAAAACCCCGGCTAACGTAAAATTCTATATACAATGACTGTAATTTGTAATAACAGAAAATTCATTTATCTTAAACTGGTTGTTACACCTTTCTAATATTATTATAACACAAAATAAGTGTTTTGTTAACCTCATTCTTCTCGTCTCTTAAGGTAATTTCCTTAGACGAACTTGTTTTAAAAATGTCGGAATTCAGTTCAAATATGATGTTAGAAGAGCATAAACGACAGCAAGTCAGGAGGTATAATCGATGGTCAAAACGCAGATGAGTTGTATTAGAGTCAGAGTCGTTTTATTATTCCAGTTGTAAGTCGTATTGTATGACATGGAATGTTCCAATTGGCTGAGTGTTTCTGAGTCATGTGTTTAACTTGGGTGCGTCATCTGAACTAGTGAGTTGGTTAGATCTTTTCTGAGTGAACAAAAGAGAGAAAGTGTTAAGAGTGAGAATAGGTGAGAAAAGAAATTTTTCTCTGTAATTTTCTTGCTAGTTTTTCTCGGGAAATCTTATTCTGGGTTTAGGGAAGACTGAATTGCTGTTGAGAGTGCTGTACTTTTCATGATTGAAATAAAAAAGTGAGATCAATCCTCTTAAGGGGAGCTCGCAAAGACGTAGGCATTGAATTGGACAAACCTCGATAGGATTGTGTTGTGTTGTGTTCTTCTTTTTCTTTCTTTGATTTTTGGTGATCTTTTAGTTTTCTGAGTTGAGTTGTTGAGAAAATTTCAACGAAAAAGATAAATATAAGATAATGAAAAAAAAAAAACTAACAATAAATTGTAGGGATTTATCAATAGTGCATACGTTTCTAAATATGAAATCGGATAAAATTACAATAAAATGAAAGAATATACAAAATGAACAAAACCTCATATTGATAAAGTATATTTATGACATCCTATGGTGAAATTCTCTTAAACTTTAATCGAAAATTAATTAGGGAATCTATAAAAACAGAAGCTTAAACTAGTTTTGTTTGCGTCAACTAAAAAAAGAAGAGCTTAAAAGTTCTGTCACCACATTTTATTTTTATTCACCGCTCCAAAAACTGCAACCTTCTCTACAAAGCATTAACCTTGAGGAAAAAAAAAATGAAAAAATAACAAAAATTACCTATATGGTGTGATTAAATATATTATCGACAGGGTTCTATTTGGCTGTGTCAATTTTGTATATTTTCTAATAAAATGGGATGTAAACCAAATCTAGCCTCTGTTGGGCATGTCGGTTGTGTTCAAACCAATAAACAATGTCAGCAGTTATAGTAAAAACTAAAAAGTTGTTACATGTTATAGTTTTCAAACTAACATTTTCAATTCTAACCACTCCTAAACACCGTAATAACGATGTTGGGGGTGTGCTTGAGGCCATCCTTGAGGAACACCTCCTCGGCAAATCGGCGACTGTACTCGGCATAAATCATCGGGAAGGCAATCCGTAACATTTTGACCTCAGCCCTTTCTCCCTAGGTGCTCTACAAGGCCTCTGCTGGCTGAGACGCAAGTCCTTGCCTCTTTGGGAATGACACGTGCTTGGATCGGATTGTCAGAGTCTGCAACCAGGTTGCCACTCGCCACAAAGGGTCAACATGTGGCCTTATTTTCGCCATCAGATGGAGACCAATCCTCCAACAAAGGTCGTGACACATGTCACCTACCATCTGATAAACCTTGATATGACACACGGGTTCTGAGTCAAACTTACCTAACACGTGGTTCAAGTGATAGTTTATAAATAGAATGCATTTACTGCAGCTTGAGACCAACGCGCTCCTTCCTAACTACCTAGCTCTCATACTTTGTCGAACAGGACTTGCCTTAAGCGTCGGAGAGCCCTTATCTGGTACCACACTGGTGTTCCTCTTTATCTCGGAAGCGTCCTCCTCTTGTTGCAGGTACATCCAAGTGGGCTGGGATGAGCAGGAAAGAGTCGTCTGTGTATCGTGCATAGTCGTATGTAGTGTTGATCAGCCGCCACCGACTGGTAAGCATCAACAAATGTTAAAAAACACGCGTTGTCATTAGAAACATTCTACCATAAACAAGTCCCAAAAGTAAAGTTTCACTCTTCTGGAACAAGAAAGAGGTTTTTGTCGAACCCAAAATTCTACCAACATTTTCAGTCTGAAATTGCGTTCCGATTATCTCTCGCAAAGATATATGTCAAATCCAATATTGAATTAATAGGTTGTTGTCTAAAAAAGTCGAATAAAAAGGAAAGGAAAGCCTCTTAAAAGCATTAGGAAAATGAATGTTGTTGAAAATCCGAGTGAAAAAAGTTGGGGAAACTTGGTCAAGACTCATGACCTTCCTTCTCCCCATTTTTTATTAATTGGCCCACGTACCCCTAATAATTACTTAATTCAGTTTAATGCCATTAAAGAAACTTCAAGGACTTTTCAAAGTGTTTACCTTCTACAACATATAATATTTAATGGGTTAAATTTAATCCCTACACAACTTGGAGGGTTAAGAAGTTTCATTAGAAAGAGCTTTTATGAAGTTTCATTAGAAAGAGCAACTTAACACAAAACATATGATGTCCCATGAAAAAAATAAACATAACATGATGGCTTTCGCCGCTTAGAATAAGGCTCTTGAAAAGACAATAGAAAGTGACTTTCACTCACTGTCACTTTCAATTTCTAATTTTTATTTATTTTTTTGACAATTTTTCTAGTGAATACCAAAAGTATTTATTAGTATGTATAAGTCGTTCAACCGTTAAATTTAATAAAAAAATAATTTTGATTAAATTTAATGGTTTTAAAATATGCATCACCGGTAAGATTCTTAATTTTTCTTTTTGAAAAAGATGAGGAAGAAAAGCAATTTTTACCAAGTGAATGAAACAAAGTGGTACGTAACCATCTTCCTTGCAAGCACAATGTGCAGCTCCACCGCCACCATTCTAGCTTGGAATTGCTGGTGTCATGATTGAGCCATAGGAAACTTCTCTTCTTGATGGCTTCTTGACAAACAACTACGGTAAGCCACGCTCAGCCAGACATACATACATGGTCCCAAATCAATTTAATTTTAAAGGTTGTTTAACGCGAGTGAACAAGTTGGCGAACAATCAAAATCAAATTATGACAACTTTTTAGTAATGTAAAGAACCCAAAAAAAAAAAAAAAAAAATCCCTGTCAAGACAAATAGAATTGTTATCAACGATAATTTATTCGTAACTATATTACATGACTAAATAATTAACTCTATATTTGTCTCGCGAATACAAACCATAGTCCAAATCTTTTTGCTACAATGGTTTTTTTTTTTTTTTTTTTCAGTTCTAGCATAATTTTCCACTTATTGAGGGAATGCTTTATGTTAGAATGTCAATTTGATAGAGGGGGAATACCAAAATAATGATCCTACATCTCTAGGATGATGGGATGAAAACTTTTCTTCCACATTGAGTGGTTGACAAATATTGCAACTTTTGAGAATTTGAAGCCTCACCAAGACGACTTCTGGTATGGCCTTGCGTGATGTATTTGGTTGAAAAATAGTGCCACCGCCTTTATTTATGCGCTCATGATGGTTGAAATTTTGGACTCTTTTGCTTGACTGATTTTTTCTTGAGCCAAATCGGCCAAACCTACCCATCGATTAAGTTGGGATTTTTTTAAGTCAATATTTTAGACAGTTTGTTTTTGTTTCCTTTATAGACAAACAGCGTTTGGTCCAAACTCGAATGTAATATATTACAAATATACAGATTAAGTACATATTTTGGAGGAATTTAATTTCCAATTTTGTCCCCTAAAAAAAGTTATATATATAAATCCATAAGAGAGGTGTCACCGTTTCAAATTGCATATTTTAAAGCGTATACACATCAACTATATGATGTTAATGTTGATAATCGCATATTGTTATAGTTACTACAACAATAAACTCTATCTTGCATTATGGGTTGTTTATCATTAACGTTTCCAACCAATAAACAATGTAAATGTAAAGCTTTTGACAACTGCATTAAAAAACAAAAAATTACTAATGTAAAGCTTTCCATGCTACAGTTTTTAGACTAACGTTCATTGCTCCGACCGTTTTCATAAACACTATAAACGATAACTTGTTCAAAACCATCACTATCAGCGCAAAATTATGTTTATCATCCTTCAAAAGAAATTTGTGTTTACCATTTCTCAAATTGATATTAACAAATACACCCTTCCAGAACAATGAGAAAAAAATTTAATAAACAAAGTATTATAGCTTGCATACGTTACCAAACACATTACGAGATAAACACGTTATTTCATTTGCACGTAGTCTTTTACCCTTGGCAAATTAACCTCATTAAGTAATCTTCATCTTCTAGATGAGAAGTAATCCACTCGAGAAAAAGCCTCTCTTCTCCACCGCCACTGCTATAAATTCTCACATAAATCCCTTTCTTTTTTTTTTTTTAAATAGATTTAAGCATAACACATTTTTTTGAAAAAAAAAAAATATTGGATGCAAAAAAAAAAGGGCTAACTGGAAAAAAAGAAGAAGAAGAAGAGTTAAATGGACGTGTTTCCTCAACAAATTAGGAAATCTTTCCTTTTTTAATAACCAAAAAAAAAAAAAAAGATTTTAAGGTTGGAATATGGCGTACTCAATAATCTAAAACAATGACGGAACTATATACGAACAAGGGTAGAGGCCGCCTCCTGAACTTTTTTTTTTCAATAATGTATATAAAATTTCATAGAAATTATATTTTACCTTTTTTGAAATTATATTTTACTCCTTTTAAAATTACATTTGAATTTTTCTTTGCAATATTAGTATACATTTTAGCCCATGTTAAGCAATTTTTTTGGTTCTGTCCTTGATCGACGGATATGGTAAACTCTTATATGGTATATAGACATGTTTATATATGTTGATTACCATGCCAAATCAATCCAAGATCATATGAAGAAAAACGATTACTCATACCACTCTACATAAATCCATATATGTATTTTTTTTTTTTTTTACTAATTTTAATGTGGTGTCATTCTGTTAAAATCCCAAGCACTACAAGTAGACACATAATAATCAGACAAAAGCCAGAGAAAAAATCTTAGAAGAATTTAATAATAGAAATCAATTAGATAATGTATTCATGTTGTATTCCTTTTCTTAATAAATAGCCACATTTATACACAAATAAATTATAAAAGTAAAAAAAGTGTTTGGTAGGTTGGTTTAGACTACAGTTTAGACTATTTTTTCAGTTATAGATAATAAAACTCTATAATAACAATAAAAAATTACTATAATATAAAATTTTTATATATTACAATAAAAATAATTTTAAATAAGAGTTTTAGCTATCAAACACTTTATAAATCTTAGATAAAATCCCCCTTTTTATTTTTGCTTTTAATGGAAGACAAGTTCCATTTTTGAAAGGGAGGGCAAGGCAAGCAGCCCCACCAAAATCATCGTTGACACATCATTCTAACTCGTTCCCCATAACAAATTGAGCCCATTTCCCAAAAAAAACCCCCGCTTCACACTTTTTACTGTAGCATCATCAACATTTTACAAGCGCAACACGCACAACGCGTCGTTTCCAATCTCCAGCAGCGTGTTAGCGTGTTCCACAGAGAGAGAGATTCAGTCAACTCCCATTAACCCAAACCAACAATTTCCGATTTTATTATTACCCAAATCAACCGCAATATTATATCACAAAAAAAAAAAAAAAAAAAATCAACCGCAGTATTAAAAAAAAATAAAAAATAAAAATTCCCATTTCTAATTTCTTCCTTATTTTTTTCTCTCTTTTTTACTCCGCTATGGAAACGACGACTTTCTCTCTGGATTGAAGCTCCATTCCCTCCGATTCCTCTGCCGGCTGGCCTTTACTATTTCCTGTTCATCTCTCTCCTTGGATCCGATCCTCGATTCGGAATTCAATTCCAGTTTGTTCAATCTCATTTCGCAATCTTTTTTTTACCTTAATTTTGATCAGATCAATCAGAGTTTGGATTTTGATTTTCCCGAGATTCTGTTTCCCTGAAATGGTCTATTATCTGCCGAGCTCAATCTCGGTCTGCAAGTCCGTTGACCAAACCTCCTCTCTCATGCCTAGCTCATCATCATCACCGTCTGATCCATCGTCAGGTCCCACGACTAAGTCCAATCATCATCTGAACAAACCGAGGAAGATTCACCCAAACTCTCCCCCAAATCCATCATCATCATCGTCATCCACATCCTCCTCCGCCGTATGCTGCGACGGATCCCGATCGGCCGCCGTCGACGTCGTCATCTTCATCGCCGTGATCGTGGCCCTAGGATTCCTAATCCTCCCTTCCCTCAAATTCCTCCTTTCCCAATCCCTCCAAGTCCTCGGAACCGTCAAGGACATCCTCAGCGAGGAAGTCTCCCAGGCTCCGCTGGTGTACGGATCAGTCGGGCTCAGCGCCTGCTCCGCGGTTCTCGCCGCCTGGGGAGTGATCGCCTGCACCACCAGGAAATGCGGGAATCCGAACTGCAAGGGCCTACGGAAGGCGGCCGAGTTCGACATCCAGCTCGAGACCGAGGACTGCCTCAAGAGTCACAGTACTAACAATAATAGCAGTAACAATCACCACAACAACAACAACAACAACAGCAATTATACTAACAATAATCTGTTGGCTTCGACGGAGAAGAAGGGCTTGTTCGAATTGCCCCGCGACCACCACCGTGAGCTGGAGGCCGAGCTGAGGAAGATGGCGCCGCCGAACGGCAGGGCCGTGTTGGTTTTCCGGGCGAGGTGCGGCTGTTCTCTCGGCAGGTTGGAAGTTCCTGGACCCAAGAAGCATCGAAAGATCAAGAAGTAGGATTTATATATATATTTATATATTCATATATATAGATATAGAAGGATAAAACAGGGGGGATTTAGTGCTAGTCTTCTGGGAATGGATAATAATAAGGTTGGTTATATTAGCTCGCGGGGAATAATAATAATAATAATAGTAATAATAAGTTGTAAGGACCATGGATTCTGGACCATGATGATATACAGTTGGTTTATTTATAGGGGCGAATATAAACAAAATTCTCTTATTTAATTTGGTTATGATTATTGGTTCTTTTTTCTTTTAAGCTCTTTTTGTCGATTCTGATTTTTTTTCTTTTGCGAATTATTCTGTTTGTTGATTCCTCTTTTCCCTTATTTGTTATTGTTCTTCATTTTAAAATTTAGATTTTTTTTTTATGATAGATTAAAGTACTATCTTCTCGCCAAGTGAAATACTATACTTTGTTTTGCAAGTTAAGAGAAAGATAGAAGCTTTGGATGGTTCATTATGAATTCTGATTGCAGAGATCATTGGTCTAATACCTATATCTGCAACTTGTTTTTTCTGTATTGAGTTCTTGTGTTCTGCAGATAGACGCTGCTCCATATTTGTTCGATGGGATCTGATGAATGTCAATCCCAGCAGAACCTCTACAGTCCATTAGACTTCATGTGGTATGATGAACTTTTGTCTGCTTATATTTGCATCCTTGTTCATTGTTTATGTCTTGCTTGATTTCAATCAATTTGTCATCCCTCAAACTGCTTTTATAGAATCTTGGATCTTCAATTCTTTGGTTCTGCCCTGGGCAGATTTGATAGTATGCAAGTTCCATACTTTTGATCTCCAAAAGGATTTGTTCTTGTTGAAGACGTATATGGCACTGTCGAATTTTTAGTAATATAGGAAATGTTGTCTATGGCTAGTTTGAACATTAAATGCCAATTAGATTTCGCTTTTTTGGGGTAATCGATGCAATTTCTGTGTTTGCTAAAAATGCACAAAAAATCTTTGCACAAACCCAATATACTTTTGCTGTCATCATTAGAAGCCAGATGTCTAGCTTTTAATTTCTGCGTCTACTTCTAGCAGTAAAAGTTGTGTTATTTTCAAAAGCACAGCGACCCCAAACTGAAGTCTTTACCCTTTAGTTAAAACGTGCAGATTTTCGGTGGAAGATTGTCAGTGCTAAAGGTTGGTGACTGGTTGTGCTTCCCTTGTTAGTGTTGTTGATCTTCTGCTCCTCACTGAATAATTTAGAAGAAATGGCCAAGAAATTATCAATTAAGCAAATTCGTTCTAGATTTGTGTGATCTTAGTGTCATAATCTGAATCTGTTCTAAGTGTGATTTTGTATGATCTTAGTGTCATAATCTGAATAATCTGTTCTAAGTGTGATCTTTTCCCGTTCGGTTCGAAGATGAAAAGTACATGTTAAAGCATAGGCCCTCCCTAGTTTGCCATGCATAAAGAAAGCTTGACATTTTTATTTAGCAATTGCCTGTAGTGTCCAACAGGGCACTTCTGTATCCCCCTAGGCAGCAAAGGTTTTTTCTACCCTTTTATACATGGAAACCAGTCCCCTCGTGATTTTATAGTTTGGAAGCCACTGGATAGTTCAACGTTTTCTTGCATAAAAGATCTGTCGCTATATGTTTGCCATAAAGACTCAGCATAGCTCTTGTATAGTGTAAGCAGGGGGCGAAGCCACCCATGGATGAATGTGGGCAGCTGCCTCTTCAACTATTATTTTCTTTTAATTTTTTATATGACATTTTATAAAACTTGCCCCCCCAAAAAAATGGAAAATTGTATTCGCTGCCCCTCCCAAAATTTTACGTGATTTTTATTTGCTCTACCTCATTAGTTTAGTCAGCACCCTTGTCCCCTGATTAATTTTTCTGGCTCCGCACTGAGTGTAAGAGTTCACCTCTGGTTTCCATTGTGATAGTGGGATGAATGGGGTAGATAGTAACTCTGTTTGTTGAATTTACCAGCCTTTGATCCCCAAATCAACGCAGAATTGCTAGCACAGAGACAATTCATTTCATAGATTTTAAGCTCTTTCCTTGGCCACAAGCTGAGCATTTTCACGCCCTTGACATTTGCGCGTCGCAAGACAGCTGAGCGTTTGTGTCAGATTGGTCACTTCCGCAAGGTGTGCTGTAGCAAAGTCTTTTTAAATGTAAACATAGGGTCTGTCTTGGCATAGCTTTATTGCCATTTATGTCAAATTGGCCCTTGTGTGATTTCTGTTTTTTATTTTTTTGAACTTGGCCCTTATGTGATTTGCTTCCACAACCGTTGCACTTGCAAGGTTCTGCTATTGTATGTTCTGAAGTAGCCAGTACGTATGGAACTAGAAATAGTCTGCATATGATGGAATATTGCATTGGAAGTGGTGCGATCTCTCTCAGTGTCTTGTACTAAATATTTGTTTGCTCCGTTTTTTCTTCCTCAACAATGCAAAATGTTGCCCCCTGGACTTGGAGCAGTTCACAAGCACATAACCTTCGCCACTAGAACAGAAAAAAAGACGTGAATTTTTGCATATGAAATAGATTGACATGATGGTATTTGAATATATCTACAAAAGTTTGATAAATTGTGTCGACTCGATCCACAAATGGTTGATACTAAAAGCTCTAAAAGTGGAGAATTTTATGAATAATTTAAATTCAGTAAATAAACACACACACACACACACATATTGAGAGAGCAGAATTAAATACATGTGTGTTTTCTGAAAGCGAAATGTCGTAATACATGTATTATGGTGGTGTTCACAACCAGAGGGAAGGGTCACATGGATGCCGATCGTTATGGCCTTGGGCCAATATTGTTGCAGTACATGTATGCTGTTTTAACATATGGACTATGGAGGATTTGGCAAGAGTTTTAGATAGCATTGCATTTCATAATGTCCAGCAACCGACAATCCAATTTTTGATGTTAAATATATATATATATATATATATATATTTAACACCAAAAATTGGATCTATGTGTGTGTGTGTGTGTGTAAAATCCGGGATCAAATCCGCGTCTTCCACAATTCAATTCACACCCTTGATCAATTTTAAGTAAAAAAAAATCCTAGACGTTAATCACTCTAGTTTTTCCATCTTTTCTGCCTCTGAACGTTTATTCTTATAAGACTTACGTTGGTGGTTCTTAGACTTGCATGTATTACCTTATACTCGTATTTAAATTGGCAATCAATAACTTGATGCTTATGTTTGTCCAGATACTTTTAAAAACATAACTTTAAATTTGGTTTTTCATTACATTTGTATTATTTAATTAGCTATACAAATAACTATTTAGCTTGAGTCATATCTTTAAGTCAAAAATTGAAATTGACATTCAATCCAATTTAAATCTAATTGGGTCATATAAATCAAATAAAACTGGATGTACACCTCGAAATATTGGGTCATATAATTCAAATAAAACTGGATGTACACCTCGAAATTCAATGGTAGTATTGATCATAAAAGATTCAAATCATTCGTCTAATTTTGACGTGTTAAATGGTGTTTAATCAATGACACATCAATTAAATAATTTAAATAGTGTTTAATTAATTTTTAAATATTTTTCATTAAATGATGTGCATAATATAATTAGGTAGATATTCTTCAGAGCATCAAAAATTAGTCAGAGAATTTGAGTTAGGTCGGAAAAAATCCACTCCTAGTTCAAAAGTATTTTCAAAGCACAAAAAATTAGTCAAAGAATTTAATATGCATAATATGGTTGATTAGACATTTTTTTAGGAGAGATTTTTATAAAAAGCTTTAAAAACTTTTTTGATCAAATAACCTCTTTTTTTTTAGCACCAAAAAAAAAAACTTTTTAGGCATTAAAACGGCTCTTTTTTTTTCATCTTGTTGAGGTTCCTTACTTCGCTATAATCATTTTCTTTATCTTTCTAAAATAAACTGAAACAGCTTACCTTAAAAAAAAAAGCATGTTTTTTAGTGAAAAAAAGGGGACCATTTTTTCAATTGAAAATTTTTTTTTTAGCCCTTTTGTCAAATTCTCCCATTCTTCAGGGCACCAAAAATTGGCCGAGGAATTTAAGTTCAGTCGAAAAAGGTATCTACTCCTGGTACCGAAGAAAATTTCCTCATAAAATGACCAGAAAATATAAACTTGCCAAAAAAAAAAAAGAGACATTCTGACAAAACTTCAGGTGTTTTTTTTTTTTTTTTTGGGAAAATGAGTAAACATGACAAGTGACAGGTGACAAGCGAGAAGCGAGAAGTTGCAAATTTCTTTTTCATCAAAGCGCGCAATCCGCATCTACCAAAACAATCTTTGACAGTCGAAGTAAAATCATTGAAAAAATCAGCACAGACGGCACAACTAACTCCCTCGGGCGGATTTCCCAATGCTGATCCTCTCTCCACCGTCCAACCCAACATCAACCACAACAATAATAATAAATTTCCAAGAATTCATCTCATCAACAGTGCTCGAACTTTCCGAACTCGATCGTATCGAGATCTCTTTCTCACACGAAGATCTTCTTCTCGCTTTCCGTTTCGCTTCTAGTTTTCCTTAGCCATGGAACTCCCTCTCTCGCGGTTCCAGAGCTTAGCGTCCGACGAAATCTGCAGCACTAGTTTCTTTGGCTTCCCGTTTTCTTCTTTCCCGGACTCTGGGTTTTTCAAAGGAAGGAAATGGAGGAATCCGGTTTCTCGTGTAAGGTGTTCGTCTGCCTTGGAACAGGTGCTAAAGCCACGACCGAAGCTGAAACGCCCGGGAATCGACGTTGGCGAGAAGAAAGAGGCGGTTTTGGAGGAGACCCAGATGAGGAAACCGAACCCCGGGATTTGTAATCAGATTGAGAAGTTGGTTCTGTACAAGATGTACCGAGAAGCGCTTGAGTTGTTTGAGATTTTGGAGTTTGAATTTGGCGGCGGTGGCGGTGGTTATGAAGTGGGTAGTAGTACTTTTGATGCTTTGGTGAGCGCTTGCATTGGATTGAGATCGATTAGAGGAGTAAAAAGGGTGTGTAATTACATGTCTAGAAATGGGTTTGAGCTTGATATGTATCTGAGGAACAGGATCTTGCTGATGCACGTCAGATGCGGCATGATGATCGATGCCCGGAAGCTGTTCGAAGAAATGCCTGACAAGAACTTAGTTTCGTGGAATACTATGATAGGGGGACTACTGGATTGTGGAGAGTTTGCGGAGGCATTCAGGCTGTTTCTGTTGATGTGGGAGGAGTTTTCCGATGGCAATGGGTCTCGCATGTATGCTACGATGATTCGGGCGTCTGCGGGGCTGGGACTCGTGTTTCCCGGAAGGCAGCTTCATTCTTGTGCTTTGAAGATGGGTGTGGACCAAGACGTGTTTGTGTCTTGTGCGCTGATTGACATGTATGGTAAGTGTGGATGCATCGAAGATGCCCAATTTGTTTTTGATGAGTTGCCGGAGAAGACAACGGTGGCATGGAATACTATTATAGCGGGTTATGCGCTCCATGGTTATAGTGAGGAGGCTCTAAGCTTGTACTATGAGATGCGAGATTCTGGTGTTGAAATGGATCATTTTACGTTTTCCATACTAGTAAGAATCTGTACAAGATTAGCGTCATTGGAACATGCTAAGCAAGCTCATGCGGGTTTAGTTCGTCATGGATACGGTCTAGATATTGTGGCCAACACAGCATTTGTAGACTTCTATTGTAAATGGGGAAGAATAGAAGACGCTCGTCATGTTTTTGATCAAATGCCCCGTAAGAACGTTATATCATGGAATGCCTTAATTGCTGGATATGGTAATCACGGTAGGGGCAAAGAGGCCATTGAAATGTTTGAGAAGATGCTTAAGGAAGGCATGATTCCCAACCATGTGACTTTTCTTGCTGTGCTATCCGCTTGTAGTCACTCTGGATTATCGGAACGTGGATGGGAGATTTTCGAGTCAATGAGAAGGGATCACAAGATTAAGCCTCGAGCAATGCATTTTGCGTGCATGATTGAATTACTGGGTCGAGAGGGACTTTTGGATGAGGCCTATTCCCTGATAAGGGCTGCGCCTTTTAAGCCTACGGCCAACATGTGGGCTGCATTGCTGACAGCTTGTCGGATCCACGAGGATTTAGAGCTTGGCAAGCTTGCAGCTGAAAAACTCTATGGAATGGAGCCTGAGAAGCTGACTAACTACATTGTGCTTTTAAACATCTACAACAGTTGTGGACAGTTGAAGGAAGCTGCTGGTGTTGTTAAGACTTTGAGAAGAAAGGGGCTGCGAATGCTCCCAGTGTGTAGTTGGATTGAAGTCAAGAAACAGGCTCGTGTTTTCTATTCAGGAGACAAGACTCATGCTGAAACAGGAGAAATCTACCGGAAAGTGGCCGAGTTGATGGGAGAGATTTCTAAACACGGTTACATTCCTGAGCAGAGGTCGTTGCTTCCTGATGTGGATGAACAGGAAGAGCGGATACTGCAATACCACAGTGAGAAACTGGCGATAGCATATGGGCTTATTAGTACTTGCGATGGAACGTCACTGCAAATTGTGCAGACCCATCGAGTCTGCGGCGACTGCCATTCCGCGATTAAGTTGATTGCTATGGTTACCGGAAGGGAAATTGTCCTGAGAGATGGCAGCAGATTCCACCATTTCAAAGATGGTAGCTGTTCTTGTGGGGATTATTGGTGATGACAAACTTATTTCATTAGAATTGATGACTTTGTTAACCGATATCTTCTAGCGTCTCTCCTCCTCCGAGAGATTAATAATGTAAGCATAAAAGTTTCTGTAGTAAATTCTTTTTTACTATATTGTTGACAGTGGAAATCAGAGTCCCGTTTTCCAAGAGTCTGCAGTCTTTTAGTTTGTTTTCCTTGCCGAGTGTACTAGTTCTTACGGATATGGTAATTTTTCCATATCCTAACCCAGACGTGTTTTCATTTATTCCATGATACATACGAAACTAACATCTCCATTTTGTAACACTCAAACAATAGTTGATAATCCATTACATTTATTTATCCATATAATACAAAAATAGTACAATTATTGACATCGTTTTCTAGTAACTAAAACGTTTATAGGAGAAAACATACGAATAATAAAAACCCTTCAAAAGACTAAGGGAATTAATTTTCCCACTTTTAGTTCTCTCTTAAATGAATTGAGGTCAAATTTACCTAACCCTTAATAAGTTCTCATGTCAATGAATATTTAATTGTGTAATAATCAGTTTTAGTATGATATTGGTGGGATTACTATTTCTAAGCTTAATGAACACTGAAACAAAAAGGTTTTTTCTTTTCTTTAGCTTTTCTCATTACATTATCTAATAGGCAAACAAATACTACCAGGAAACTTCGCATTACTTTGCGCTTTTGTCTAATTACATTACCTTTTTGTCCGTTGTATTCCTTTTTTGATTTGGTAAACATGCTCTAGGATAAGAGGAGTGATGGGAGAAGAGGAAACTGATAAGCAACAAAGGGAAAATGTGGGAAGCGAGAAGCGAGAAGCGAGAGAAAGACAAAATAACTTCAATCGGGTGTTTGGACGGGTGGTTCATGGTTACCATATAAACAGTGTAAAGCTCTCACATGCTACAGTAGCAATAAAAAAATCGTTATAGTATAAAGCTCTCACATGTTGTAAAAGTGGTTTTAACCAACGGTTCCTACCACTCTTCTAAACACCCTTTTAAGAAAACTTTGTATTGTTTCATGAGGTGTGTAGCGGGTTGATGCAGGCCATCTGATCCATACATGCCAAAAGAAAAATTATGTTGGATCGACTAGAAAGGTGGACCGCGCCAAGCTGATTCAATTAATGAAAGAGAGGCCTAGCCTAGCATGAAGCCTATATGGCCTAAGATCGGGCCTAGTCAACTTGTATCTTCTACAAGGGAATTTAAACAAAATATAAAAAAAGCTATCAAGGACTAAAAATTTTTCTTGTATTCTTCTCCTTTTTATTGTGACTTATTGATCGATTGAACGCAGACATAGTTTTTATATTAAGAAACTACCATTATGCTTTGGTAAATTCCCCCTAAGACAGGAGGGATGAGGGAGGAAGTGGAAGCTGAAAAGCAAGGGGAAAATGTGGGATGTGAGAAGCTATAAATGACTAACTACAAGAAAATTTAAACTATGAGCATATAAGGTGTACAAATTTTCTTGAATTCTTCTTCTTTAATATAGTTAATTATTTCATTGACGGAAAGTAGACAAGGCTTTTATTAAAAAGTAAACAAGATAAATTTTGTAGGCGTTTTTTCTTTTTTTTTTTTTCTTTTTCAACTTTTTTAATGATTCTCTTAATTGTAAAGAATTAGAATGTTAAGTTCAAAAAAAACAAAAAGAATTATAAGGGCAAATAAGAGTTTAAAATAACAACACACAGCAGCAAAAAAAGAGAGAAAAAAAACTGCTTGAGACCTGGATTTAATTATGTAATAATACATGATTAGCAGATAATATAAACATCTAAAAATGATTTTCACTCTTTAAAAAAGAATTTTTTTTTTTACAAAAACAAATATAAATATGTAACTTAAATTATTAGGAAAGTAAAATGTGATTTGCATGCATTGTCATTATAATTTCAGTCCTAACTTCATTTTAAGATGTTGAGTTTAAATTCTTAATCTCAATTTAAAAAAAATTCAACAAAAGACAAAAAAAAAAATAGAAAAACAAATGTCGGCTGGATCCAAGTGCACCCGGAATGGTTTCAGTTGAAAAAAAAGAAAGGGGTATATGCTTCCCTTTCAATTCCGCACCATCACTACGTAGGGCCCCACAAAACGGTCCATCATGAACCGTTAAAAAGAGAGCCTGCACCAAATTTACGCCCACGCAGAAACACTAGATCCGGTTTTCTCCGCTATATACACATAAATATAGATTCTCAAAAGGGTGCGTATATATCTCTCAAACATCATCTCTCTCTCTCTCTCTCTGCGTTTATGGTACAGTCATTCTCCTAACGGACGCTGGCTAGGGAGAGAAACCCAGAAATAGAGAAACTCTCTCTCTCTCTTTCTGCGTTTTTCTAGGGTTTGCAATCCCAGCTCGGTGTGAACTCCATGGATTCTCTGCCAAGGTTAAGTTGGTTCGATATATGCGAGGTTTATCGGCGGTACTGCGGTAATTTCTCTTCCCCTTTTTGTTCTTCTCTGTTCTTCCTCGGTTTTGTTGGTTCGTGTTGTTGTTGATCAGAATTTGGTGTTCAGTTTCTTCGATCAAAGTTTTGTGCTTTGAGGGACTTCTTGGCGGTGAAAATTTATGATTTTTAATTCTCGTTTTGCTTTTAAATAGCTTTTTTTTTTTTGGTCGACGGTTATAGTTGAGAAAAACTTGAGAAAGCATGGAAATTTAGCCTTTTTTTGGCACATTTGGTTGGGCTGTTGTGGTTTTAGGTTTGGTTGTACTGGTTGAGATTTATAGCTTCTTATGTTATCCAATCTTGAGCCTCACTTACTGATTTAATATGAATTTGGACTTTCTGCAAACGTTTGAAAAAATGAAAGAGAAATGAAAGAAACCTGTTTTAGTTAATTTGTGAGTTTACCTTGCAGATATCAGATCAGGGAATCTGCATTTTCAAGGGGAAGAATGTTATACAAAAAGTGGTGAATCACAAATGGTTCAATCTTCGAGGGAGGCATTGGCACAGCTTTCACAATTGGTAGAGTCAATCCTTCATGCAGACGCAAGGTTTGCTTCGTTTGTGAGCCATGAACGCATAACTTTTAATTGGTCATTTTATTCATTTTTATTTTCTTAGGACAAACTGGTCTTCAATAGAATCATTAATAGAATTATTTAATTTGACAGGATATCTATTTTTCATGAAATTTGCAAGCTCATGTCACGACTTGACTTGATGGTAAGATTTATGTTGGTTTTTGACAATGAGTGCTCTAGACACTCTTAACTGCTTAGTTTGTCCCCTGCACTTGTGATCACCATGTTGTGGTTCTCTCTTAATGATAATTAATAAGCAGAATTTAGTAAAGGGTTTACTTTTCTTTTTTGCAGATAGATTTCTCTGAATTCTCGCGCTTCTATGATTTTGTTTTCTTTGTGTGCCGCGAAAATGGTCAAAAGAACATTAGTGAGTTTCCCCCCTTTCTTTGATTGAATTCTATCTCAAAATGATAGAATACTGGACACATGTTTTCATGGATATTCTGGTTGACCTGCTCTCCTTTCAATCGTGTTTATTTGCAGCTGTAAAAAAGGCTGTTAATGCATGGAGATTAGTTTTGTCTGGGAGATTTCGATTGCTTAATCAATGGTGTGATTTTGTTGAGGTATGATGATGTTGTGGATGCTTAATGCTTTCCCTGCGTTTTTACCAGTTCAGGTTTCATATGGAGCCACAAAAGTTATTATTATTATTAAAGCCATGTGGTTCTGGAAATTTTTTTTTCCCCATTTTAAAGCTGCAAGTCCATGCCGTGTTGGCGAAGTGGAGTGGTTTCATTTGAAATATTTGATAGTTTAACTTTCTGAATACAGATTAGCTTATCCTGTGATTTGCTAATGCATAAAGCATATGGTATAATTTAACATAGTAAATTTTTTTTTGGTGGTAAAATGTTTGTGCAACTGTGCGCTTGCCTGTGCTCTTTCTTTCTTTTTTTTTTTTTTTTCAGAAAACTAATGTTCTTAAATCGTTGTAGAAAAATCAGCGGCATAATATCTCCGAGGACACATGGAGACAAGTTTTAGCTTTCAGCCGGAGTGTACATGAAAATCTGGAAGGTTATGACCCAGCAGGTGTTAATTTCTCTCCTCTTTTTAACTATGACTGACTAAATTATGTCTTGTATTTATTTATTCTTTATTTCTTTTACTCCCCTGTACTTGTTAGTTTACAACTTCATTTTACGTTAGTCTTGGGTTATTTTATGTACCTTTGGCAGTTCAGAATACTTGGATAGTGGTTAGTCAAGTAGGTGGTATTCAGAATATCTTTGCTTTAATTGATGGTAAATTGCTTTTCATTGGTACAGGAGCCTGGCCTGTTTTGATAGATGACTTTGTTGAGCACATGTACAGGTTTGATATATTATTCCTCTAGTATTTTCTGTCATGATATTCCCTTTTTTAGAAAAAGTTCCCTTTATTCACTTAGTGCTTGGATTTTTTTTTTCCATCATGGGTTTTTTTTTTTTTGTTAGTGTTAGTATGTTAGTTTACTTTAATGGTTTGCAAGATTTTAATTTTTGACTGTCTAATGGGCTATAGGAATGGTAGCCGGGTATGAATTTATATCCACTTGTTGCAATATCGCATGCTTCTTAAGAAGTACTTAATTGTTTGAAGTAAAGTGATAATTTACTAATTTTTCTTTCTTCTATGTTTGCTTAATTAAACTTAAAGATTCTACTCTTGCAAACTTGGAACACTGCATCACATGTACTGATGCTTCCTTTATGAGTTTGTGCAATAATGTCGCAAGTGTAGTCCCAAATTTAGATGATTGTGGAAGACGTGGAAAAGCTCTAAATAAACAAATAGCTTCTTTATTTTTTATTTTTTAACACACTTGAGAGGCAGTAATGTAGGTTAAGATAAATGCTCGTAGTTGGAGCTCTGACTTTCACCCCTTGGTTTACATATGAGATTCTTATTGTCCAAGGCATCTTTCATCTTGTAGGGTCTCTGGATCTATTGAAAATCCCAACTGTTTCTGTAATTGCTGTGAGTCGGAATCACAGTCGTCTGCGTATGATGACTCACTTCCAGGTATACAACTTTTTACAAAACTCCGACTTCATAAATGTTGCACTGACTGGCAAGTTTAGTCCTATTTCTCACTATATAAAAAATACAACCCAATGATGCTTAAGAATTTGAGGTTTTGTTATAGGATTGAAAAGCTTACCTGGCTTGAAGAGGAAGTCCCCCGAGGACTTTGATAAAGATGACTTGGGATCCTTAATTACCATTTTCCCAGACAGTACAAACCTAAATCCTGTGATGAGCTTAAAGAGAAATAGGTCGATGCCGTACAAAACAGCAAACTGGGAGGATGAGAATATGGAAAACGACATGATGGAAAGCAGTAGATGTAATAGCCCCTTGACTTCAGAGCCTCCTTGTGCAATTGAAGGTTTTCTCTCAAAGGGCCATGCAGGGCTCTTTCCAACGCGCTCGTGTTTGCAGTTTAAACGGGATAGGCGAGTTTTCTTTGCACAGAGACAGAGACACATCAGACCTCCAATGCTGAAAAAATATTGCACAGAGTGATATAGTTTTATTTTGATCTTGTTTGGTTTTCATGTTTTTTCCCCCTTTATTACTATTATTTTTAATAAGTATTCTTGTTTTGTACGTTTGTTATTGTTATTCATTGTTTGTTCTTTCCTGTCATTCTTGGAATTGTCAGTTACAGTTGTAAATATCTTCCATGGCCATTGGATGAAAAATCAATAAAATTTTATTATGCGTTTGGGCACTGGATGAGAAATACCTGTTATCTTTTTTATTTGAACCCGTCGTTTTCTCAAGAGCTTGTCGTTTTAAGACGTTTCACTCCCTGAACGTCGAAGGTCCTTTTAAAACACGACAAATGTTTGTAAGGTTGAGGGATGCTTTTCAGTCCATATTCTCCACCCTATCCCCGCTAAAGAGGAGGTGGGGACGGGAATTCGTTGGAAGAATATTAGTGTGTAGGGTTGTTTGGATAATTGGTTTGAACTAATAGGGTAATAGGGTGTTTGAAGCAATGGTTTGAACTATTACTTTAAACTATAAATAGTGTAAAGCTCTCAAATATTATAGTATAAAGCTATGGTGTAAAACTTTTACATGTTATAGTTTTTAAACTTAAACTGATGGTTTAAACTATTTTCCCAAACACTCTAAGAATAAGGTAAACCTCTCATATTGACATGCTACATTACAAAGCAAAAAAAAAAAAAAAAAAAACTATAATATAAAGTTATTATATGTTACAATGTTTGAATTAATTTTAATGTAAACTAGTGTATCAAAACACCTTAATAATTATGCATTTGAAAATTACGACTTCTTAAAAACAAAGAATAAAAATTTACCCTCTTTTTAGTTTAAAATCAATAGGGTGTTTCGAAGAAGAGAAGAGTGTTAACTTAAGTATTGTAGCATATAAAAGCTTTTTATTGTTTTTACTTTTTATATTATAGCATATAAGAGATTTATACTAGTAACAAACCAAATTATAAAATATGTTAACCAAATCTAAGGTAAATTCTTTTTCTTTGTCCACAACTAGGGGACAAAGTGTTGTCTCGCGGAGACTTCTTCCATTCCTATATTGTAAGATGTCGTCGTTTCGTAATAAGGGCTTAAAAACATCTTTGCCTTTTCACAGGATTCGGTTGTTTCTCAATAGTATCCTTTTATCTTCAAAAATATATATATATATATATATTGTTTTTTTTAAAGAGGTCGCTTAATAACATGTCAGGTTTTTTTAGGAGATGTTGTCGTCCCTCCAAATGACCTTTCAGAAAATACCGTCGTTTTCTTGACAATGTCGTTTTCAAAATAATGTCGTTTGCTTATATTTTTTTTTTTTCCTATCCAGAAATATATCCTTTTCTGCGTTGTGATTTTTCCAAAGGTTCACGTTGCGACTTCGGAACATTCGTCTTTTTTGAATTTCCGATTGTTTCGTTAACATTTCCAAACTTGCTATTCTTACTTGCTAAACTGCTCCCTTTCTTCAATGGTTGTCGCTCTCTAAACGATGTAGTATAAAGTAAATATTGTCGTTTTTCAAGATATGTCGTTCCGCCTGATATTATTTTTTGTCGTAATGATTATTCACTTTGTATCAGAAATTCAGCATCTCCTTCAATAAAAAATCGAATCCGAAGACACGCAGAAGCACTTTGGATTCTCAGAATAGCGTGGAAGAAGAAGACTCAAAAATTCACATTTTTTGGTTCTTCATTAATAGAAAAGTTGAAGATTGTGAGAGGAAACAGAATTAGCATGATTCTGATTTATAAACATATACGAAGTATAATCGAAAGTAGAGGTTCGAGGCATTATATTCCAACAAGTGCCTGACATCCCATTCAAAAATTAGGGTTGCTTACATTTACTAGATGCTGTCGTTTTTCACAAAATTTGTCGTATTTTTGTGGTATTGTCAAAATAAGATGTTGATGTTTGTTTTCCTTTTTTTCAAAGTTATGACGTTTACGTTAATGTTGTCGTTTTTGTGATGCTGCTGCCTTTTGGAGATATTGTTGCTCTCTCATATAATGTGGCTTTAAAGATGATGTCGTTTGAAATTAGCGTTGTCGTTTATTTAGATATTGTCGTTTCCAACAATATTAATCTGTCGTTTTTATGGATGCTCTTGTTTCTGGATATGTTTGACGTATTTTCGTTCCAGAATGTGGTCGTTTCGATGACGTTTTGGTTTTTTCTAGTGTCGTTTACACACACACATTTGCTTCTTGTTGTCTCGGCTTTTTTAATAGGGGCTGTTGTTTGGATGGGTACTCTTGGTTTTTAAGATTTGTGATTTTTAAAGATGCTTCGTTGCCAGAATATGTTGATCTTTTCACGTTTTCTTTGTTTCCCAAAAAAAAAAGAAAAAAAAAAAAAGAGGTCCTTTGGTGTTAATTGCTGGCGTTTAACTCGATGTTAAACTGCAAAACTTGGTTGAGCTTGATCACAACACAGATTCAATTACCCGCATAAACCTGAAAAGGGGTGATATTCTATTCACAAGAATCACAATCCAAGAAGGTTAGAAACAAGCGAAACCCAAAAAATTATTTCATGCCAAATTTCCTGGTTGGTTACACCTTAAATGTTCCTGTACGTCTCTCATCAACGCTATAAAAGCAGTTGTCAAGTTTTAGATTTGCGTTAAATGAAAGATTGAAAAACATGTAAACATACTAACTATTCTGCCCAACAATTGATTCACTTAGCAGAAGCTAGTACAAGAGCAAGCATGAGCGACACATTCTCCAGGACGGTTCATGGTTGAAGCTTTGTAAGAACCTAAAAATCGAACATAAGCAGCAACGACTCACCATTGATACTTAGCAGCCACAAGGACCTCTTCATAGTTTTCTGCGGCTTTATCCCAACTAAGGTCTTGCATCATTCCTCGTCTCTGGAGTCCTTCCCAACTCTTCTTGTAGTCCCGGTAAGTACACAAGCAGTTCCCAAATGCGTGTATCAGCTTATTTGCGTCAGCACTATCAAATGTCCATCCCAGTCCCGACTCTTCATACGGATTGAAAGGCTGCACGGTGTCTCTCAGTCCACCAACCGCATGAACAACTGGAATCGTGCCATATTTCATGGCATACAGTTGGTTCAGTCCACAAGGCTCAAATCTTGATGGCATGAGTAAAATGTCTGCTCCAGCAGTTATCCTGTGGGCAGTTTTTACGGAGAAACCGACCCATCCCCTCACTTTATCGTTATATTGGCCTTCAAAGTTCCTGAGCATCTGTTCCAAATCCGGCCTGCCAGTTCCCAACATGACTAGTTGCACATCCTGGCCCATCAGCCATGGAATAGCCTCAGCTATGAGATCAACACCTTTCTGCTGATCCAGTCTCCCAATAAAACCAATGACGGGAACATCTTCACGGATGGGTAGGCCCAGCTCCTTCTGCAGTGCTGCCTTGCACTGAGGCTTGCCAGTCAGGAGCGTCTCAAGGGAGTAGTTTGTGTAACCATCTGTTGTAAGATGGATGTCACATTCTGGGTTCCAGTCTTTTGTATCAATTCCATTCACAATCCCCCTCAGTTTCCAGTTATTCTCATTGATGATCCCATGCAAACCCCAGCCACCTTCAGAAGTTTTAACCTCCCGTGCATATCCATGGCTTACAGTGACGATACGGTCTGCCGTCTTTAACCCAGCAGCAAAGATATTGAAGTGTTCACCACCAACCGGATCATACAATTTAAAAAGGTCAATGTAATGTTCCGGAAGATCCACAGAGAAGAAATCATCTACTGGTCCCCGACCCTGGATGCAATGAATAAATTCAAGATTTTTGAGATTTCATTTTGTGTGCAGACTTTTCAAATACTATCAACTCCTCCAAGTAGTTTCAACTTCGTATAAGGTATAAAATAGAAGTTTGCTTTTATTAATGGTAATTAACCGAAAAGGGACCAACCTGGTAAGCTATGTTGTGAATTACAAGCGTTGACCTTGCATATTTCATTAAACCATGATCGCGATAATATGCCTTCAAATACACTGGTAAAAGAGCTGTATGCCAATCATTTGCGATAAAAGCCAAGTTTCCATCTCCATAGCAGACACCACCACATGGAACATACCAAGGGACCTGAAAGTCACCAACATATCTTCATGACATCTAAGCACATTACAATCGTTATATAAATGATATGTTGAGTCTTCGACTGCACTAAAATGAAGTTTACAACTATAATACAGAGTCATATGACTCATTTGTAAATAATCTAATCCCAAATGGTCACTCGAGTCTTCTGTTCTTGTCTGCTAGATGAAACTGATTATGATATAAATTTGAGGTGTGAGCAACATTAAATAAGTCTTGCTCCTACTCTTCTGAATTTTAACAATAGCAGACTTAAATACTTTACAAGTAAAAGTGCTGCATAATTGTCTAGCAATAACTGGGTAAAATAGAGTTTCCTATATAGGATCAGCGTCAACAGGCAATCGACTGATGTACCTCAACAGCAGCCTTGCAAAACAACACCATGCGCTTCAAAATCTCCTGCAACATGAAACAAAACCCATGTGAGGGGCCGAGTAAATATAAATGAAAACAGCAATATAGCTTAATGTTTTAAAGTGAAAGTTTACAATAATTAGACTTAAGCTATTACAATGAGAAATCATGTCCAACAAATTGAACCTTTTCATGGGGGTGACCCAACCCCTAGTTCTGTAAAAAAAAAAAAACTTTTTCTCCACCTACAAACCACATACGATAGTTTTCTCTCATGTGCTGCTAGACTAAATCTTACATGACTTGCAAGGCATATGCCCCTGGCAGGCCTTTCTACAGGTGGCCCCCACAAAAAAAAAGAGAAGATTTGTAACTAAGCTATCATAAATCATAATTAACAGATGTTAAAAAGAGGGATACAAGAATTTAAGAACTTGGTGGCAGTTTCTTATAATAATTCCTCTATGTGACAAGACAATAGAATTTCTAATGTATATAAATACTCTAGTCCTCCTTAATATATGATCGTCACAAATTGCACTTGCTACCAGATTAAATTAAACCAGATTTTCTTTGAGCAGTCACAGCTAATTGAGGCTGAAAGAGCAAGAATAGATTTCTCACCAGTCGGTCCCCTCCATATATATCCTTCTCTCTACTGCGAAAGAGGTGATGGCAGTCAATAAAAACAAAATCTACTCCATCAATATAGGCTTGGAAGTATGATACTTCAAGATCCTGTAAAGTAAATTGTCATTAGAATGGGAAATTGCAATAAAACCTCTAAATAGATTAAAGATGATAACAGTTAATTTTGCGATGACTGCACACCTGTCCATTTACTTTATATCTTTTCCGGACTCCTGAATCTTTGGCCTCAGCATAGTCACCATAGCGAGGTGCCACAACCTATGAGAAAATGAAAAATTTAGGTGACTTGACGAAAAAAGTTAGAAGAGAAAGCAGAAATAAAAATACATCTGTTTTTCCAAAATCCATAGCAAAGTCTTAACAGGTAGGAATTAGGAATTATGATTAAAGACTGACTTAAAGAAGGACACCTAAAAGTTCTTGCAGGTCCAGATATTTCTTTTTTCTTTTACATTTTACGCAAAGGCAATGCTTAAACGTAAGAAATACTTGTAAAGGGAACAACTACGCTGGTGGCAAAAGACTGGTTATTTTAAATGTAAGTTCAGCTTAACATTAGGCCTGGAATCTCTATGAATTCTAGCTCTGAATTCTAAAACGATATTCCCCTAGTTATATATTAAAAGGAGGAAGACATTACCATAACCCGATGACCACGCCGAGCTAAAGCTTTGGGTAGTGCCCCAGCAACATCACCAAGCCCACCTATGAGATTGACATGTCAGTCTCTAAATTGTGGGGACATGCCACCATGTTCTCATGCTTATAAGCCAAGATGCAGACAAAAACAGTAACTTTGAAATAGTTTTCTAAGCATATGTCTAGAGGAACCATAGAATAAAGGAGCAACAAACTTTTGATTGGTTCTTACAGCAAGAAGGAAAAATTTTTATTAGTTAAGTCGTTCTGGCTGTGGAATGTGGGTTATAAATGAAGGTCTTTAGTCTGTTGAGAATGAGTTTAGCCATCTTATGCTAGAATATGTTCCCTATAAATGACCTTCTGTCGGAGATTATGGGCACAAAATATGGTACCTGTTTTTGACCATGGAGCACACTCTGCAGCTACCAATATGATGTTCATGACATTTGCCCCAGCCAAAGGAGGGGGTTTTACAACTACATTTTGAGCGTCAGCTTTCTCTTCATCAACCACCTGTGGACTTGGTTCTTCCAAGTCTACATTCTTTTCATCTCTAAGAGTGGAAGCTTTAGAGATACTTGAAAGAAAAGGTGGAAGCGGATCAGACCAACGTTTCTTCAAACTAGTTTCTTTTTTGACAGAATCCAAACTAGCTTCCTTGAAAAGATCTTTGTCATGTGCTGTCTTCCTCTCACCAATCTTCTTCTGCTTTACAGTAGATTGGGCATTGGTGCTTGAGAGAGTTCTGCCCTTGTCCAAAGGAGTTCTGGAGGTTTTTACTTCATTCTGAGGAGCGTCTTTCTCATCATTGACCACTTCTAGACTTGGTTCTTCCAAATCTCTGCGCCCTTCAGACTTACTTGAAAGAAAAGATGGAAGCGAATCTGACCAATCATTTTCTTTTCTGTTGGCAGTGGAGGGTAAGCGTTCTGGCTTTTGTTCTGCTGTAGAACGGCTATACGTGCTTGAAAAAGTAAAAACATTTTCTTTCTGGTTTTCAACAGTTTCATTATCGTCAACGTTCTGCATTGTATTTAGGACAGAGTTGTCTCCTTCCTCATAAGAAGAATCATCTTCTCCTGACTCAATGGTACTACTTTGTATAGAAGAAACCAATTTTCTTCTTTCTGCAATCTGAAAAACATGAATTTCATGCAAACTCAAAAAAAAAAAAAAAAAAAAAAAGTTGCTAATAAGAAATGAAACTGAAACTTAATGCCATCCTATGTTTGGTGCAATATCAGATTGAACTGCGTTACATTCTAATATAAATCAGTTACTTTTCTTTCTTTCTTTCTCTTTCTTTCTTTCTTTCTTTTCTCTCCCTCTTTTTTTTTTTGGCAATATGGACCAACAAACGTTTCCCTGGAAATAGCTAAGGTGATTACAAAAAATAAAGTTGGTGATCAAGTTTGATTTGCACATACAGTAATAATTTTGTTGGGAATTTTAGCTAAATTGAAAAGAAAAGAAAAAAAAAAAAACCCAGTTCCAGGCACCAAATTAAAGGGAAACATTTGTTCTCTTCTTTCTAAACCATAAAACGAATAAAAATTTTTTTAAAAAAAAAGGAATAAAAAAGATTCCATATTTCCACTAACCAAGATCAAAGAAACACTACCTGTTGAAGCAAGTCTCTTTGCATTGCAAGAACCTTCTTGCTCTTCTCAATGTTGGCCTCAAGCGTCTCCTCCGACGATTCATCGTCGCCTGCTGCCTCTTCCGCGCCCTTCGGGATCGCTCTCACGGCCTTGTTACTGTAATGACTACCATTCCTTCGTAATCGCGCCATTGAAGAAGACGAAGAACAAGAAGAAGTATTGAGACAAGAAGATTGGAGAAAGTTTATGTTTCTGGGGAGATTCCTAAAGAAGGGGAATCTTGAGGTTTTGTTGTGGAGAAACAGGGAATTCTCCGTCTTGGTCTCGGAGATAAAAGGCAGAGAGCCTCCCATGGAACAAGCCATGGCGACGAAGGAGAAGTGTTTAAGAATTAATGGCGGTTTTGTTTATGTTTTGGCTGGGGAAAATGGGAAGAAGAAGAAGAAGAAGAAGAAGAAGAACCCAGTTGAGGAAATTTGTGGTTGAGGAAGAAGAGGAAAAAGAAAGCATGTGAAAAACAAAGATTAATGAATAGAAAAATCTTTGCAGATGGGTCCCTCAGAAAGAGGAAGCAAAAAAGGGCAGTCTGAGGTTGAGATTGGGTGCAAACACCTCAGCAGAGGACATGTGAAGGTTTTGGTTTTTGTATTCTTTTTACCACACCATGTACACACACTCTCTCTCAAGCTCTGCTAGTCACCACAAATTTGTCAACTTCTCTCTCTACTTTCTCTAGTTTGCAAAAAACGACAACAATTCTGTGCCAAAAAAAAAAATCACTAAATAACACAGTTTTAATTCATAATATAAACATAAAAGTCACTTTTAAAAATATTTAACTATATAATATCTTTAAAGTAATATGTTTTTTTTAACAATTAAATCTTTTATTTTATTTTCTTATTTTTCTTTTCTTTCTTTTCTTTTTTGTTTTCGTTATCTCATTATTATTTTGTGTTTTTCTCAACATACTTTATGTCAAAATAAATTTTATTTTAATCTAAATGAGCTATTTACTTAATATTGTTATATTTTTTGTCTATTTATTTTTATTTGTCTAATTACCTCTTTCTCCTCCCAAAAAATTGACCACACAGGTGAGACCCATTTTTTTTAATTTTTATTTGTGAAATAAGTTTTTTTAACTTTTTCTTTTTCTAATTTAAAAAATTGTAGTAGATATCTTATTTTCTAAAACTATTTACAATGAAGCGAGTTTTGAAAATATATATAATAAATAATAAATTTTTCGTATAAATAATTTATTTATTTTTTGTTTATAGTACAAATAATTATTGTTTAAATAATAAATAGATTTAAGGTGAAAATATTTTGTTTATGGTATAAAAAATTCAAAACCAGTCAAAAAAAAGTTTCAAAAAACCTGCCATTTCTCTCTGTAACTGCCCAAGGCCACAAATTTAATTCAAATTTCAAGGAAAAAGGGATGTAAATGTTTTTCCAAAAATCGATTTTAAGGTGCTAAAGTGTTTTTTTTTTTTTAATCGATTCTTTCCTTGAAAAAAATTTTAATCTGGGAAAAGATATTTGAGACCCCCACCAAGTATGCATTTGCAACTAATTAAAAACGTCATGTAGCTCAAAAGGAAAACGACATTCTAACGGACAACGAAAAAGGAAAAATTACAAAACTAAAGAGCAAAAACGTGTTGCCTTTAGCCTTTTCAAAAGTAAAAATAAAAACAAAAATAAAAAACGTGTTGGCTTTATGAGTCATGAAAGGCTCATCTACCCACTCCATCTGGTGAATAGTCACCAACATTGATTGGTATGGAAAGCAATTTAATACATAAACTTCTAAAGCTCATCTTAACCAAAAAAAAAAGAGGCAAAAAGGTTCAAAAAACCATATTTTTAAATAACCAATACCCAAAAAGGGGAAAGGAAAGGCAAAAAGTGAGGACTTTGAGTCATATGCTTGTTAATAATTATTTCCAATATAAAGCTACATGTTAATTCTTTCAACCAAACAAATACTTGGTAAGTTTGATATTCATTTGATAAAGTGAAGCTTCTTTGCACCATACAACTTTGGCCATTCCATGTGCAATGCAATTGGCCAAATTTTCAAAAGATATACAGAACCAGAAAAGTATATAGAAACTTTTGTTACATGTGACTTACTACATATCTAAATTTAACTTGACAGAATTTACATAAATATATAAAATATTTAGAATATAATTGAAACTACAAGTTAAAACTAAAATGGGCTTCAATTGTGTTCCCAAAACACCCTAGTTATTATCTTTTGGTTGTCATGTAATTGAAACTGCAAGTTAAAACTAAAACGAGTTTCAATTGTGTTCCCAAAACACCCTAGTTTTTATTTCTTGGCTGTCGTCTTTCCCTTATTCATATGAATCATATAGAAGTTGCTTAGGGTGGGAACAAGGGATAATTACATCCCCTCACTAGTTTTCCATCTTTGAACTCAACATTGTCTAGCTTTTCTTGGCACCACTTGAGTTGGGATGAGGAGACTACAGACATTTGGATCACCCTTGAAACCAGCTTCATGTCTATCATTGTGAACAACATCTCTTTTCTTTGAGACTCTTCCATAGGATTCACTATCCTCTTTAACAAGCACCTCTTCTTCCCTCGTAAATTTTTCAACCACATGTTGTTCTTCAGGGAAGTCAAACAAGTTCAATCAGTTTTTTCTTCTTTATTTTTTGGTAGATTTAAATAAATAACGTTTTTACATTAAACAATTAAAGTAAATAACAAGTTTTATTCATATTTGTATTTTTTAGTAATCATCATTAAATACAAAATTTACCCAGTAAATTATTTTTTACTCGTAGTGTATAGATTTTTATCTAGTAAATTTATTATTTGCTACAAATATTATTAAATGATTCTATTTACTTACAATTAGTTTCGTAGAAGCAATATATATGGAGAATTTTTATAAATCTTATATTTTAAGATTTATTTTTTATAAATGTTACATATGTTTATTATGACACAACTTAGCATATAATATGAATAACAGTGTGACATAAAATTTTCAAATTATAGTACAAATAAACACCTTTAATACCATAACATGTAATTTTCTCCTCTATATATATATATATACATATTTTAGTTTCATATTAGAAAGATTATGGTTATTTGGGCTTACCTTTTGGAGCCTCTTGGTGAGCTCAGCTAGAAGCCCAAGATCTCTTGGGTCTTCAACTGGTGGATTGGGCCAACAAAAACTTCTGGCTTTCCACCAAGACCTTTTGTCGCTGTCTGCTTTCACAAACAACCAAAAGGCTTCTATGCATTCCTCTATGGCATTTAAAACTCCTTTCACATTTGTCCCTTGTCCTTTCATCTCTTCTTTGTTCTCCTTCATGAAACCTTCAACTACACGTTACATTTTTACTTCAGGTGAAAAAGAAAAATAATTGTGTGAAATCTTATGAAAGTTTGTAATCTTCCTTGAAATTTCAAATCCCTCTTTCTTAAACAGCTATTTTTCTCTTCAAGTTCACATGAATATGTCTACTTAGCAAGATGACAAAACTTTTCTTAGACAAGTCACCCAAAAAAAACACATTTTGGATGCATGAGAAAAAAATATTAACATAATAACAGTGTGAAAAGTAATCTTAGGAATGGATAAACACTAAGTAATTATCTTCTCATTGGGTGTTTGATACAGTGTTTAGAATTATTGGTTAGAACTACTGTAACATATGAGAGCTTTACACTATAGCAACTTTTTTTTTTTAAACTTTTACTCTAGCATATGAAAGATCTACACTGATACTAATTGAAAAGTTGATTGGAACCAATTAATGTCAAACAGGCTATTAGTACCAATCTTGTCTTTGGTTAATATATAGGACATAGAAAAGCCATATAAATAATATTACTTGATATAATCAAGAAACATCAATTTTTCCAAATAATACCAAGAAGTAGAAATTAATAAACAAAATAAATAAATTATCTTACCTGAAAACTCTGGGACCTGAACAAGATTTTTGAAAGAATACCTTCCCTGAACATAATTCCTTACTCTTTTGCCCTCAGACTGTTCATCTTCCATGAATCTCTCTAGTAGGACTTGAAACTTCTGGAATTCACCTGCAACAATGCTACAAAATATGTTGTTATTCTGAGAGCTAGAACATTCAATTGCTTTGACCTTTCTGTACTGATGGTGAAGGGCTTCCCATGACAAGCATGATTGTGCCACATAAATCATTTCAAAGTCACTCTCTAAGCTTCTCAAAAGCCTTCTTTTAGTCATTTTGCTACACGAGTTCATGTTTAGATCGCCGGTGGAGTCTGGATGCTCTATGGTCTTGAAAGGACTGGGAGGATTTCCCAACTGCTTGCCTTCAATTGCACCTAGAATGGCCAAGTTGAACCAACAAGAAATTTGAAAAACTTTAAAAAAGTAGAGTAATTTTCATAGTACTAATTTCAACTAAGATGAAACGACTAATTTCGATTTTACTCTATGGATGCTACTACATGTTACTAAATTCCAAGGCAAATTTCGATGAATGAAGACCTACTTATTCCGCAAGTTCTGTCGTAATTAAGCAGGTCGAACCATCTCATTCTGTCGTTGTACATCTTGTAGAATCCATCTGATTCGTCCTTGTCCTCTCCAGTAGTTACTTGGGTTTCGATTAGTTGAAAATCGGAGTCATATACTGTTGGTGAACGTTCATCCATGCAGAGATCTCTATCATTTGAGTTGGAGCCACAAAGAGGTAGAACTTCGATGCTCGGATATTCATTTTCTGTGAATGAATTGGAACTGCAGAGAGAATACTCATTCCTTAGTGTATCTTCACTGAGAATTGAGCCTTCTATGTAATCTTTCTGAATCTGAAATAAAAATCCATTTGAATTTTCATTTGTTGTGAATGAGTTGGAACTGCACAAGTCCATAGGCCTTTCCATATTGTGATCCTCGCATAGAAGTGAATCTTCTGCATAATCAACAGCTTCTTCAAATACATCTGCCTCAGCTTCAAGCAGTTTTATCTCGTACCGAATGGACGCTGCGATTGATCGAGTACACGAATCAGCAATTAGATTCGAGCTAAATCTCGGTTGAGCTTCGAAATACTGCTCAACCTCTTCTTCAGCTTCACCTTTGTAAAATCTAGTGAATGAGAAAAGAAAGATGACACACTTTTTACAAAGACCAAATATGTACAAACAGAAAGCACAAATGGTTCGAAGAGGAAATCCTAGCACAACTACAAGGCAGTGTTTTAGCAGTTTGAGCCAGAGGAAGATTTGACAGAAGAAAAGAATCAAGGGATGGATAAAGAAGCTCAAATAAAACCACTTCTGAAATCCATCTGGGATGATTACAGTTTCAATGATAAACCAACAAGATGCCAGAAAAGCCATTCTTTTTACTTCTCTATGGCTTCCGCAAACTCATTTTTTTTAGGAAGTCTTTCTCTGCTAGAGAAAAAGAGCAGTAGTTTTAACATGGCTCTCTTCATGGTATTTAGAACGGTTCTATTCAGCGCGAGGGGACAGGAGACTTGGCCCCTCACAGGGGGCGAGCCCTATCAGGTGGGACCCATGAGTAACCTATCCAGTGGAAAAAAGTTTTTTTTTTTTTTTTGATATTTGACATTTAAAAATGAGGGTCTTATTTTTCAGTCGTCAAATTTAAACAGTTTATTCTGTATATTTTTTTTGTCTCAGTGTGATATTAATCAGATCCAAAACAAACCACAACGTACACAATTATATGAGGTCCTGTGATCAAAAGAGTTAATAATATTTAAAATCTTGAGAAGTTGTTAAAGAAACATCCGGGAAAGAAATAAAGTGAAATTCTGCCTCTCAATCAGCATAGAAAAATTTATTTTTTAGTGGCTCCAGTTTCCAAATGGATTTAATTATATGTAACATATTTTAGTTCTTTCTTTTAAAGTAGGGGAAAAAATTTTCTTATAATAATAGACCGTTGGCTTACTTTTTTGTCATTGCCCTAACAAAGGTTGCTTACTTGGATCCTATCCGGAAACAGTATTCAACTAGATTCCCGATTCATTGTCTCTGATTGAAACCTTCTTTAATCCATATTGGTAGCTAAAAAAAAAAATGGAATGATAATGTAATTTGGGGACCAAAAAAAAAAAGATTGGAAAGAGTCATCTAAGCCAAATCTTGTCATTGGCTGTTGGAGGAGTGTTAGGTCAGCATATTTCAGAAAATGTGATTTTTATTTATTTATTATCATTTTTGGCAGCAAAATATAAAACTGAAAGCATATCTATTTGTTTTAAGACAGATGACCCAATCTTTCATTGAAACAAAATAATGGAAGTGGGAAGGCAATATGTGTCCATGGGACATGCCTAAATTACCTCACAATCCTACTTAGCAAGGACAATCACAAATTTAGTCAATGGAAATTGAGTTTTAAGGGGTATTTACTTTGTTGATTTAAAGATTAAATTCTAGAACAAAATTGAAGTCTAAAAGGGAGACTAAAAGCACAATTGTTTTGAACAAAAGGAAATAACGGAATAGAATAGTAACTTGAAGTCAACTATCAGAAGTTATGCATCATTAAAACTGAAACAATGCTAATAATATTCAACATCACATGCTAACAGAGAATAGGTCCTACAATATTGGACCCATAAGTGGGGTCACGTTTAATTAATTGTGATGCTTAATATCTGTAGTGTGCCTGAGCATTTTTCTTAAAAATGAACTTGTGGATAAGTATATCGGAGAATTGTTGTTTGTCAATGATGTAGCTTTGTCTTCTGTTAGGTTACTGTCCAGATTGTGATAACTACATTGATTACACTAACAAATTCAACTTCTTGCAAAAGTTTTCTCTTTAGCTTTGTGCATCCTTGACGTCATCGCATGCGTTGGAAAATGCCATTCATTATGATAATGACAATTTATATTGCCAATCTTAGTCAAGGGACTATTGGTCCCTACTTCTAGAGAACCTCCTGAAAATTTCCTTGCTATTTCACATGGTTGACCAAATTAAAGGAAACTATAAGGTACATATATGCTTGTATATAATTTTAAGTTTTATATGATTTCTTTAATTTAAATATTTGAAAAAGATGTTCCACCAAGTATGGCAATTCGTCACAAACAAAGATGTGTCATTTTCCCTATAAATTATGTACACTAGAAAATTTGATAATTGCAATGAATATTCAAATTTAGGGTGTCATTTAGGGCCTGTTTGTTTGACATATTGAGCTAACTCTTTGGACTCTGAGTCCAAAGAATTATTTGGATATATGTTTGTTTCTCTCAAAATTCAAATCAATGAGTCTTTTGAATCCAAGTTTCAAAGTTCTACTCCCCTTGTACTTTTTAGATTTGGATGAATTTACTAAAGTAAAATCCTTTATTTTGTCTCTCATATTTATGAAAAAAATAATTTTTTCATTTGATATCCGATTAAGACGATTTTTCTTCCATTACATTCCTAATAAAGAGAGGAATAAATCAAGATCCATATTGCATATTGTTTTTAATATCATGAACATTAAGATTTTGTTAGATTTATTTATTAATCAAAAACTCTTTCCACTATCTATCTAAATATGAATTATATTCTATTCTCTTTTTAGACTAACACTTTAAATCCACATGAACTTTGTTAGTTTGCTAATTTGCTAGTGGGACCTTGAACTTATTTTTCTTTTACACTTAGAACTCTAATCGCTGTCCGTTTATAGAATCAGTTACTAATAAGACCATAGAGCCAATGTTTGTCAAATTAAGGTCATAAACACCGAAAAAAAAAAATCAGTAGTTCAATTTTTAATTGGCGAAAAGTTAAAGGTCATGTATTGTTGCAAATTACCCTTTTTGCATAAGTTGAGGATTAATTGAAAAAAGAGCTTGTTATTTTTGTTTAATTATGTTTGTTTTTTCCCCCTAAAGAGACACTACATCTCGTTTATTAGTTGAAGCAAAATGACAAAGGAAAGAACATGTCTTTAGTAACCTATCAAACGACATCCATGCATCTCAGAGCATCGAAAACGTCGTTTATGGATTACAGAAACGACATAAAACGAATTTTACAGGTTTAACGTCGTTTTCTGTTGAAAGAGGAAGTGTGATAACAATATATAGAAAAGACGTGTTGCTGCTGTTACAAAACATTGTCGTTTTCTTGAAACGTATATAATGTATTTAACTGTCTTTCTCTTACGATATTGTATTATGTATAATCTATGGGTGCATACATATTTGCTGAACATGTATAATGTATCATCGATTTATTTATTTATTTTTTTGAGGGAAGTATGTAGCTTATTATTATAAATAAATTTTCCCTAATATAAATTTACCAATTTCTCGAAATTTTTTTAAAATTTTTTTCAAAGAATCAGGCGCTACCAATATATAAACGATATATTCCCTAAAAAAAAGAAAAAAAAAAGAACGATATAATTCATGACAAATATATATAGTGGATTATTACGATACAAAAATTCTAATTATAACCATATGAAATGCATTTTTTTCCTTAAAAAAATGCATTTTTTTAAGGAAAAAATATTAACAACAAAAATTAGGAGAAAAATAAATCCATGACAAATAGAGTATAAAAATAATAAGAAAGGAGTGCAATGCCTAGTTACAAATTACTAATACAAAGTACCAGAACAATAACAAATAATAATCCAAGTCACAAGGGTTCTAATAATCAATAGTACTACAACTCTCTAAAATAGTTACGCAACAATATATATGGTTCCATAAATCCACTTAAAACCTACTACAAGAGTATATTCAAAGACAAACGACAACTACTACAATCAATCATTCATCAATTGTCGTTTTTGGTTTTATTCAAGAAGCCATGCAACCAATCCCATACCTAGTTTTGGGAAACACAAGAAACAAGCCACTGCATATAATCCCAATCATCAACGGAAAACTCTCCATCACTTCGTCCATATCCTTCTGGTGGCCCGGAAAGAGACAGTTGGTAACCCGGTGGTCCGAAAAGGCGATCGCCACGAAAACCATCACCGACATAACCGCATGGACAAAGTCCGAGAACACAACCTTGTACTTCTCGTCCTTGGGAACCTCGACATCGAGACCGGGCTTGAACACGGCGAGGCCATTTGAGGTGACGAAGCCGTAGTAGACCTTGCCATCGGGGCCGCGGAAGCTGTCGGTGAAGTGGAAGAAGAAGCAGGAGAGAGAGCAGATGGCTAAAAGGACGTGGACCATGGTGGTGGCCACGGCGGAGCAGGCTGCGCCGTTGCGGTAGATGGAAGGGAGGACCATCTCGAAGGTGAGGAGAGTCCCCGTGGGGAGGAAGTTTGCGAGCATGGATGTTTTGGAGAGGGTCTTTTGCACACCCTTTGCGACGGCGCGGCGCTTGCGTCCAGGTTCTCGTGCTGGCGGCTGCGCCGAGGAGGAGGAGGAGGGGTTTGTGGGGTCGGAGGGGTCCACGTCTTGTGGGGCTGTGTTGTAGATTTTGATGCCGAGCATGTTGTTTCCTTCGGTTGGCTCCATGATGATTAAATAATTTTCTAAAATGGTGAAGAAGGTTTTTTGACAAGGAAGAAATTATTATGGCGTTGTGAATTGATTTTGGGGTGGTTTTTTCTGGTTTATATATGCAGTAGAGTGGAGATGATTTTTGAATTTTAAAAGTGTTTTGGTGGTTATTGACGGTTATGGGAGGTGGGGCTTTGTTAATAACCGTTTTTTATTTGACTATGTTCCATGTTTTGATGTTGTCGTTTCGAGATGTCTGATTTCCTTTTTCCACCGTTTCCACGTTATTTTTCCAATATGCAGTTACGCTCTTTAATTAATTTATTTATTTATCTATTACATTTTCATCTTTCCATCATTGTTTAACTACATCTCTGTCAAAGTCAAGGAAGTTCCGGATGAAAATTTAATAGGGTGTTTGACAAGGTGGTGAAAATCATTGGTTAGAACCGTTTTTACTATAGCATGTAAGAGTTTTAACTTGTAACGATTTTTTGCAGTAGCATATGAGAGCTTTATACTGTTTATAACTGAAAAAGTGGTGTGAACCACTTTTACTAAACACAAAATAAGTAATCAGGTTGAGTTGAAGAGAAAAGTTTTTGCCTTTATCTCTAATGGGGTGGTTGGCAAAACCGTTTAAATTTAAAAAAATATATTTAAATACTAAAACATGTTTTTATTTTATATTGTAACATATGAAAGCAGTTTAAATTTGTGAGTTTGAATTCATCTCTTCAACACAAGTAAGTTTTGTGCAAGATCCATATTTAAACCAAACAGCTAAAACTGAATTAAATTCTTAACCAGAAAATTTCCAAAAGTTATTGAAATTTTAATCAATTTTGGATCCTCAAATAATACTATAGAACCAGCAAACATGTAAGTCATTACGTGGCATCATTTCTTTGATGTGCATTAGAACAAACGCTGATACACATATGGAATATACCACTTTTTTCCTTCCAAGTGTGTGGCTGACAAAAAAAAATGCTTCAACTGAACTTTTCCATTAAACTTGCATCATAAGTAAACATACGTAAGCTACAAACAAGAATCATTTCTGGACCCTTCACGAATCAAATAGAAAGTTCGACGGAAAAAATATCAAACTGAAAAAAAAATGACAAACTGAAGTACCGGAAATCTCCATCTTGTCCAATATTTAAACAAACTCTCTCATTCCCTCCAAACCAATGAAAAAAGGAAGAAAACATTAGCAAACTTAAAGCTCATTCAACAACTCATAAAATCACACAAATAAAATGTCCTTATCTCTCTCTGTCTGTCTCCCTCCAATCTGCAAGTCCCAGGATCTTTCTAGGGAAACCCACCATCCCAAATCCACAAACAGAGAAAACCCATCTTACAGAAATCCCTCGGAACTCAAACTCAGTAGAAGAAGCTGGATAAACTCTAGTGCTTTGGGGTTTATAGGAACAGGGCTTTCTGT
>CAMOHE010041769.1:0-17185 GCA_946598075.1 Artocarpus hirsutus
CTATAAATGTAAAAATGAAATATATCACGACATCAATAATTAAGGAAACAATTACATTGAAAGAATGCTCTACTATTGCAGCGGAGCACATTGAGGAAGCTAAAAGAGCCAACGCACATGCTAGCCAAATGGCGAATCTTGCCATGACTAATGCTGCTGAAAGTCGAGATTTTGATAATTATATGGGTCGAAAAAAAAGTATATATACTGTAATTACGATAGGAATGTGTAGCAGCGATATCTTTTATTAATGGAATATTTTCTGAACGTTGTGTCATATCTCAACACAAGCATATAATGTCCTATTTATAATAGGGTAACAAGCAATTGCGTAACGCAATAGATAATAGCTAGCACAAATGGTTTTTGACAAAAAGAAAAGCTTTCGTCTTTGAATATTTTGAATGGGTATTCGTGAGCATGCTATGGATATTACCAGGTAAAAATGTTTAATCATTTTGGTCAATATGTCAATACAACAATTACGTTTAACAAATCTAGTATAAAAGTCAGAATCTTTTTATAAATTGGTTGGTTATTTCTAGTAGAAATAACACCAGTTCGTTTTTGAATGGGATCTTTCAACAGCTGTCCAAATTCAGGCATAATTTGAAAAACGGGCTAAAGAAAATTTTAAATTAAGTAAATGACTTCTTTTTTTTTTTTTTCCACCAAAAAAGGGCTTTTTTTGAGTATCAAAACTGTTTCAGTTTTTCTCAGAGAAAAGAGAAAAGGGACTGTATCAAATAAATGAACCTAACCATAGTGAAAACAAAAAAAACTAAAACTGTTTTGATGCCTAAAAAGCTAGTTTTTTTTATGCCTAAAAACAAAAAAAAAAAATCATTGACCAAATAAATTTTTTTGACAAAGTCATTTTTAAAAATCTCCCCCAAATTCATGTTGTGCTTAATTTATAGCAGTGGAGAAGTACTATATGAATTTATATTATTAATTCTTATGAAAGGCAATTTTTTTAATGAAAACCGAAAAAGATATTTGTCTGTAAGTAATTATACAATAAAGTGCTTTTAACCAAATTTAATAATTTTAAAACATGCATAATAGATAAGGAAGAGAAGTCCCCATGTATTTTAATAATAATTGCATTTGTAACCATTTTCTATAGTATTTTTTTCACAAATATTCAAATTTTCATTCAAAATTTTCATTCAAGGCTATGAATCAAACGGGTACTTAGTTGTCAAGCGTTGACATGTTGTATCAAAACGGGGAAAGAAAAGCCCATACATACTAACATGTGAGAGTTTTACACTGTAGTAACCAAAAGTTTTAATTTTAACTCATATTATTAAACACCATATTAATATTCTTTCTTTGATCTGGTAATATCTCTTACGCGCGCCAAGAATATAGCCCACAGTCTCGGACTCGGATATATGTTGATAGAAGATGATAACTTGTTTAGGTATTGCTAAGCCTAAAAAAAAGGTCTTGACACTGGGAAAAAAAAAATGTATAAGGTGGAATGTGGTTCAATGTCAAACTTTTCCTCTTTTTTCACATATTTTTCCCATGCCACAATTAAGCCTTGAAAAGTCTGATATAATCTGCTGGAACCTAATTTTTACCTATTCAATAATCTACCTAGCTCGTCCTTTTTTCATTAAATGTGCCAAGAGACTTTTTGTACTTTTCACATTCGTTTTGTCGCAGGAAGCTAGTTGTCCGGCATTTTTGTATATTATTTCCAGCTGATTTTTTGATCGATCAGTACAAAAGATTGCCAAGTCTCACCAGGTTAGAAAGTTACACATGAGAAATTGTTCACATAAACCAACCCAACAAATGTGCAAGGCTGATATGCAGGGGAAAGCATTTATGTGATCAAGTTTGCTTAGTTCGTTTGTGAGAATGGTGCTTCAATATTCCAGAATTTTTCATGAAATTTTTCATTGATGAGAAGGCTTGGGATTTGGAGGGTTAGTTCATCTGTCAACCAATGTGTGGGTTAGATCAGACTCTTTTTCTTGATTTAAGATTTTGTTACGGTGGATTTTTATCTTCCAGTTTTAACTAGGAGGTCAGAATTTTTAATTTTTTTTTTTATGAGCTCCTTCCGACTTTTATAATTTCGTTCATTTTCTTTGATTTTGGATTATTTTTATTTTATTTTTTGTATCTTCAGACTTACTGTCTATATTTATGTCAATTTCATTTTTATTTTTAATATTACGTTGAGAATTTGGTATGTGATAATTATCCAATTAAATAGGTGTCAACTTATTAGTTCAGATAGACTAAGTCAATTAGAATTTTATTTTTAATTTTGATATTCATTCCGAGAATTGTTCTTCCTTTTTTGGACAAAAAGAAGCAATGATCCACCAAAAAAAATTGACAAAAATAATTCACACAAACACACAAGATTGACATAGAAACAACAAAATTAGTCAAACCTTTGATACTATGTCCTAACAAAAGGATTTGTGTAAATATAACCCGTTCGGAGTCCTTTTTTGAGTAAATGTCAACAATTTTTTAAAATAAAAATAGGTGATCGACTATAACAGTTTGTGCGTGTGTGTGTGTGTATATAGAAAAGACAAAAACCCTAAAGTTTTTGCTCTTCTGCCGCCTTTTCCCTTCCCCTCTTTTCTCTTTAGTTACCGACGAAGATCCCCCGCCGGATGATCTTTCCTCCTTCACGACATCGATGTGAGATTTTGTAAACTCCCAAGCCAGCCGCAACCGTTGTGTTTTTTTTAATTAATGAAGTTTTTGTGTTGGGGAGAGGTTTTGCGAGCTGTAAATTGATTAAATCAAACTCATTGATTGCTTTTTTGTGCATCGGAATTGAGTTACCACAAGCGCGCAACAAACTGGGGATTCAATTAGATTATGGGTGAAGCTTCTGTGAAGGAGAAGGTCTAATACCAGAGATCCACTTCAATGAGGAGGAAATAAAGGGAAAATAAATGGAAAAGCAGAATAATACGTAACGTAAATAGGCCATTAACCCAAATTTAAAAAAATGGGGACAAATTTTTTCACCTTGCGCAATTTTTTTAAAAATAAAAACAAAAAACAAAAACAAAAACAAAAACCTTAAAGGCTAATGCCAACCCCGTTTTAGGTACGAATCAACTCACGGCTACCTAAGGAGAATTGACTTTGGAATTCAAAATCTAATCTACCTTACGTCATCATATCAAGGAAATGATCTTCAACGTCATTTCGTCGTCATATTGACGGTATACTCATGATTAGTTTTTTTTTTTTTTTAATTTTAAAGATGCTAGGATTAGTTAATTCAACGCACAAGAACAAATTAAAAAGAAAATAAAAAAAGCAAACGATGTATACATTTTATACCTTGTCAATAAATAAATTTGACCGCTAAATAATTAGATTATCTTTTAAGTATAAGAAAAAATAAAATCTTTCAAAACTAAAAGGAAAACATAAACCAAAAAAATTTTTTTTGAGGGCATTTTAAATATTTTTGAGGTCAAAATCCTCCCGTTTAAATTTTTTTAAAAGTTTTTTTTTTAAAATTTTGTTACTTTTCAATTTGAGAATATTTAGGGCATTTGTATATTAAATATAATTTGAAGTTATACACGAGGCCAAAAACTAATAAGGTGTTTGAAAGGATGGCGGGAACCGGTTAGAACCATTTTACTGTAGCATGTGAAAGCTTTACACTGTTTATAAATGAAAAAGTGGTAAGAACCATCTTTGCTAAACACAAGATAAAAGTAAAGCGTTTTGATAAACCTAAAATATATGATATTAAAAGACAAATAACCTTTTTTCCAACCAATTAAAATAGACAAACAAATAACCTTTTTTCCAACCAATTAAAATAGACAAACAAATAACCTTTTTTCCAACCAATTAAAATAGACAGACCTTAACACTGCTTTAGCTCTTTCTTCCTCTTTCGCCATCATCTATCATGATATTTTTTAGTGCCTTTTTTCCAACCAATTAAAATAGACAGACCTTAACACTGTTTTAGCTCTTTCTTCCTCTTTCGCCATCATCTATCATGATATTTTTTAGTGCCATAATAAGTTTTAAACAAGCATAGTATTCATAAATATTGTTTCAAAAGATGATATTTATGAATTCCCTACTAATTAATAGGTTCTATAAAATATTGCGGGAAATAGAAAAAGGAAATCGAGCACTACAACGTCAATAGGACTTTTAAGTGATGAAGGTTTTAGCAACGACATTAAAGGGATTTAGTGTAAGATAATATTGTCGCTAAAAAAGTTCCTACATTGCCTTTTGCTCTTTCCGAAGCGGTAGTCAGTGACAAGTTTCAACGACCACTACTAAATGTCCTGGTTTACAAAAATTGTTCGCTAAACTTGTTTCATAGTTGTCTCCATTAAACAGTTAATTAAACAAATAGAAAACATATGATTTTTAAAATTCTTTAAAAGGATTTTAGCATCACTTATTGTCGCTAAAGTACAATTTTAAAAATGTTTAGCAATGACAATATTTGAAGTTGTCGTTTATAGAAAAAGTGAATGGTGTCATCAATAGGCTTTTCGGTGAAGACTTACAACTTGCAGCGACGATAAATGGGTCATCGCCAAAAACTTTCTTCAATTAAGTTTTAGCGACAATTTGTGGTCGCTTTATTGTTTTAGCGACGACGATGTGATTATGAGTGACTACCAAAAAAGATCTTTCTGGTTGTGGGGAAAAGTCAACCTGATATCCTTGGGTTTTTTCTCGGTCATCTTTTGATAAGTAGGCCGTTTATTTACGTTTGAAGAAAGAAAACTACATATAAGATAAGATTGCTGCTTAGGAGTTACCCAATTTCAAGATGATAAAAGTAGCGAACCTAATAACTTGTTTAATTTGTCCATTTCTTCTTTAAAATGCATCTATCTTAAAAATCCACACGTAATTAAGAGACCCCTGATCTCGAATCTGTTAAGAGAGCTGGATAGTTAGTCTACCAAAAGCAATCATTTTGTCGAAGTACAACTTAAACTAGAAGTTCTTTTCTAGCAAGCCAGAGATTGATAATTACGTTGTTAGACTAAAAATGACACAAAAAATGTACATAACTGCTAACTTATGTCAGGACTAAATGTATCACTTTAGATTTATTAAAATTATAGGGTGTTTGACAAATGAGTTTAAATTCAAAAAATAAGTTCAAATACTCTAGCATTAGGAACTTTATACTATAGTATGTTTTTACTCTATACTTGTAGTATTGAAAGTTTTACACCATTGACGGTTTAAATTTATAAGTTTGAACTGTTTTACTAAACATATGAATTCTAATTGATAGCCCAAAAATAATCTCAAATCATTCTCATAAGATTCGAATTTGAGACCTATAACATCTCGAAAATAGGGGTAGGATCGTTAAGTTAAATAAGATTAATTAAACAGAGTAAATCAACGAAAAGTAAATGAATGTAAATTAAACTATTCAGCCGAAATCTCATTAGCAGTCATCATCACGTGGATGCTTACCACGAAGATGGGTAGGTAAATAAACTATAAATCATAATATTAATACAAGACAACTGAAAATCATCATTTATAGTCTAAGTTAGGCTATATAACCGACATAGCCGACATCGACACCGGGACAAGTCGAACAATACACTTGTCATTTCACAGTGTCTGAGAAAATACCATTTCTACTAATGCTACTTCTTCAAACCTAGGGGGAAGGTTTTAAAAACAATAAAATATAAGCGGAAGACTCAATAGAATAATCAGTTAAAAGCATATTGTTTAAAACTAGTATTCATAAACAAAAATTTTGTTCATAAATCATTCTTACTGAAAAGAATCTCAAAGTATTAACAAGTCAACAAAAATGGTTACTTGTATGGAACTAGTTAAAACATAACTGTACGGGTTTTAGAAATCGAAAAGGATATCAATATGCAATAACTTCAAGATCAAAAATAGAAACCATTCTCAAAACCATTTAAGAATTAAACTTTGGCCAAAACAATTTATAAAAGGGGCTACCAAAGAATGGATAGAAAATATCCTTCCCCAATTTAAAATTTAATATGTAAGCTCAATTTGAAATTTAAGAATTAAACTTTGGCCAAAACAATTTATAAAAGGGGCTACCAAAGAATGGATAGAAAATATCCTTCCCCAATTTAAAATTTAATATGTAAGCTCAATTTGAAATTTAAGAATTAAACTTTGGCCAAAACAATTTATAAAAGGGGCTACCAAAGAATGGATAGAAAATATCCTACCTCAATTTGAAATTTAATATGTAAACTTCAAACAAAATTCAACGTAAGCTCCACTAATATTCAAAACCTTAAAAATTATATTTAAAGTCAGAAATTATGCTTCAACAAATATCATTATGCTAATTTAATTATCAATGTGCCCTCTTAACTCAAAATAATCATGATACAAAATCATAATCCTTTTTGAAACATTTCTAAATTATTAAAAATTGAAAACTGGAAGTAAAAGTATACTTTCATGATGCACAGTCGGCCTACCAAACATCCAGGTCCGGCCTGCCGCACCTGCACAGTTCGGCCTATCGAATCCTTAAGTCTGGCATGTCGAACTAATGAATCCGGCCTGTCGATGTTCATGATTGGCCTGCCGAACTGGCAAAATCTAAAAAATTTCAGTTTTCAAGCCTCGGCTTCCCTAAGCTCAAAACCAAATTTTAAACTTGTTTTTTACCATTTCAAACCCAGAAAAAGTGCAGAAAATGTAGAAAAACAACTCTAAACCTTTTAAAAACAAAATCCTCAAATTTAAACCCAATTTCACCTTTGATTTGAATATCAAAGAAAAACATCAAAACATAGTTAAACTGATTTTAGCCCAAAAAAAGCTTAGATTCATGGTGAAATACATTTCATAACTCAAATTTGAACATTATTTGAGCCCGAAGAAGCTAGAATTCAACATCTAAGGAAAGTTTGAAAATTTGAAATTAAGACTTTGAAATTTTAAAGAAAAAGAGAAAGGTAACCTTAATGGCATTTTGAAAAATTCTTGGGTGGATTGAACTTCGTTCCTTGCCTCAAATCAATGGGAAAAATCAAAGGAAAGAGGGAAAGAAGAGAGAGAGATGAGAGAGAGAGATAGAACGAGGGTAAAATGAGAGAGGGAAAGAAGAAAAATAAAAAGAGGGGCTTGAATGGCATTTTTGTAAATATAGAAAAATATGGTGCAAAAATGTCATTTGGTATTTTAGGACAAAAATATCAAATTCTCAAATATAACATTGCAACAAATTTTTTAAATAACTAAAATTAACATCAAAATCACACTTAGCACACTTAATAATTAAATTTAATGTAATTAATTCCACTTTAAAATTCACTGATGTTACAAGACCTCTCGTCGATTAAAATATTGAACCCAATATTAAGGGTACATTTGATTACACTAGAAAAATGGTAAGGGAAATAGTAATGGAATGAAAATAAAAAATTGATATATATATGGTTGTAAGTTTACAAATCCAATGGAATGGAAAATCATTATTTTTACTTTACAAAATTACCCCTATCCTAATATATAATATTGTGGGGAAATCTATGGCGGGGTGCTTTTTTTACCCCATTAGTGCGGAGCATCTAAAGGCCCTAAGACCAAAACTAAACAGTTGATAGAGATAAACGAATCAATTTTTTTAAAATTGTCCACGTATGATTTGAATAAAACAATTATTCCAAAAATAATAAGAATAATAATAATAAACCTAACCCCCCCCTGCCCTAGGATATTGTCGCGCGGCAATTTTGAGTCCTTTTTTACCAAGGTTCATGCAAGGGCATCACGGATGGGCCACGAATGCAGCAATGGGTGGTGGAGCTTTTGGTGGCAATTTCGGTTGAGATTCTCCAACTAGCATGGTTTCAGTCGTCGGGTCCCTCTAATGCTATTGGAAAAGACTACGGTGCCCACAACCACTCAAAACAACTACTACTACTCATTTGTTTGGTCAACATCATAAGCATATAAAGTCATACATATATTTTTAATCAAACTTTGATTAAACCAATAAACTTATAAGCAAGATAATATTCTTCAATGGAAATATATATGCATTTAACATTGAAAAATATGTTGTACTCTATTTTCTTATGGTATTGAACTTAAGCTTCTAAGTAAGCCTTTTCCTTAGGACCTATAACTGGCCAATTACGTTCTATATGCAAGTACAGTTTTCTTGGAACTTTCCTCTGTGATCAAATAGGAGGCTTCTTACAAGCACTTCTAATTGTGTTTGAAAGAGACCTAGTCTGGGTGAGGTAAAGGTCCTACACACTGCTTACTAAGCCTCTTGTTCAAGTACCAAGTTATAAGATTGTTTTGGTTAGTTTTTGAAGACGTTTTTAGAAAAAAAAATCTAAAAACATGGTAAAAGTACATAATATATATATATATAAATAAAAAATTTTGTAAAACAGCACTATAAAGTATATTAATTTAATGCTTAATAAATATATATATATATATATATAATTTATGCTCACTCGGTTGAAGCGATTAGGTCGAAAGTCTTCTAACAGGAATATTTTTCTGTATGAAACTACTGTCTTCCTCTCCTAGTTCTTAACATCGGACGAATGTGTAGCCATATAAGGGATTTGGTTACTAGAATCACTTTTCTAACTTTTCGTTTCCCACTAATATCATCACATTAGCATAGCAGGACCGGGAATGGAAGACTTGTCTTCTGTTTTCTTTCTCTTTCTGCACACCCACTACTAGAGATTTTGGCAGGGCTTTTGTAATCTCACCAAGACTATCAATTAATGTGTAAAATGAATATAGGAGGTCTCTATTTATAGAGAATGAGAGACCCAATTAATTTTTAAAACTTCTTTTATTATAATTTTAAATATCATGTATTTAATTAAAATAAAAGAGATAACCTCCTCTTTACTTATCTATATACGACACCACGCACAGAGAATTTCTTTGTACTTGTGGCAGAAATCATCTGTCAGGAGGGAGAGAGATATTACTTGTTACCTAGTTTGATTTCTTTCGATAATTTAAATTTTTAATTTTTGAATAAATCACATTTATCAAAATTAGAAGCTTCTGAAAAAGGAAACTTGGTGAACAAGTCTTGGACTACACAGGTAACCCTTCCCTGTGACAATATGTGCCACATATAGTGGCTAGAAACAATGTGTGTCTCCCAAAATTAATTATTATTAAATAATCTCATTATTTAATAATTAGGGTAAATAGCTTGATTGGTCCCTAATCTTTTTAAAAAGTTACAATTTGGTCCCCAACCCTTTTTTATTTATCTAGGTCTAACCGTTTAAAAAAGGAACAATTTGGTCTCCAACCATTATTTTTCGACAGAAAAAACTTTCAACATCATTTTTAAGTCAAATTACTAAATTACAATAAATAAAAAAAAAATTATTTTAGAAAAAAATCACCAAGTTTTATTCAAAAAGAAGACAAAAAAACCTAAAAACTATACCCAGATATATATATATATATATATAACTAATACCCAACCACCTAGTTTACTCAAATCATCACGGATCACCACCACCACCAAAGTTCATAAATACTCACGACGACCCTCAATTTCCCTTCCAGACATAGTCATCTTTTGCTCCTCATTTTCCTCCTCTGTCCTAAAGTTTCGATCTCTCCTCCAACTCCCCTTTATCTTCCATCCGTCACCCCAAGCTTCGATCTTTGTGTCGTGAAGGAGAACCAGCGACGATGACGCTGCCCTATCCATCAAATCTGCCTCGAAAGTGTGGGAGCTGAGACCCACACGAAAGAAAGAGCTTAATCTTCTGTGTAAGTGTTCATCAACTGATTTTAATTTTTCTTTTAAGTTGAGCCAATTTTGTTTAGGCCTCTTTGTTGTGGCAAACGTATTTTGCTTTGACTCAAATCAGAACAGTATCTATAATGACTGTTCGATATCGAAGACATTGAAAACCTATTAATACCTAGTGACAACTCAATGATTTCAAAGTTTAATTATTTTTAAATAAATGAAACTTTGAAAGGGGATCAAATACCAGGAAAGATAGCAAGGACAAAGAAAATTTTCATTCAATAAAGGTTGTTCAAGTACAATACCAAAAAAGAAAAAGAAAAAGAAAAAGAAGAAGAAGACTTGTCAACATGACTAAACGAGTCCCTATTCGACTGTTTCTTGGACAATTGAAAGGTTAGCAACAAGTTGTTCATTTGTTGTAGCAGCCTCCACTATAGAAGAATTGGGAGTTGATGAAGCCTCGACTAGAGCATCCTTAGGAATCGCTACACTTGCACCCCCTTCCTTAACCTCGAATTTGTCAAGAGCCATAAGCTCCTCAAGTTTTGCAATCTCAATGTCGATATCAAGGCTCTTGATTTGGCCTAATTTAAATTCTTTTAAAGTCTCCAGCCTAGCCTTGATTGAGGAGTAACTATGAATGTCGAGCAGCTGTTCTTTAATTCCCTCTATGTCTCCTGCCTTCTTCTTAACTTCCTTCATCAAATTATCCACTTTTTCCTCCTCCAGGTGAAGACCGCTATTTAAATTGAGGGCTTTCTTGTTTGATTTAGTCAAAGCAATGATGGCCTCATCCCTTTCCTTTCTCGCGTTGTCCTTCTCGGACTTGGGCTTTTCAAGCTTCTCTTCAAGCTCTTTGACAGCTATACTCAATCTTCCGTTCTTGTATACAACCTTATTTGCAAAGATATTGTGAAGCTAAAGAGCCTGTAAAATAAGAAATTTTAACATAATATTTGATGGGAAAATATTAAAAATTCTCGAAACGAGACTTTTCCCTTACTTGCCCAAGGAACGAGGTTGATTTATTGTTTAGCCAAGAAAGGACTTCCCACTGAAGTTTTTCTTGTCCAAATCATAGTTAAAGCTCTTTAATGCTTTTAGACCTGCCTCATTATCTTGTAGGATGCTTGTATCCTCAGGGACATTGAGGGTTTTATCAACGACCCTCCTATTGGTGTCTTCAACCAAATCGGACGGCCCTATAGCCTTTGACACTAGGGGCTGAATATCGAATGGAGGATGAGAAGGAAGATTTGAAGTGTTACTTGGTAGAGTCATCTTCTTGGTTCTGTCAGATTCGCTCGCTTCACCTCTTTTTTTCTTTTTTGCCGTAGCCCTTGTGGCTGCCTTTCTCTTCAAAGCTTCTTCTATGGACAGCAGTGACATCTTCATTGATGATAGGGCAGCGTCTACGAGAAAAGTGTTTTCGTCAAAGAGTGGAGTAATGAATTTTGACAGACCATATAATTGCTTACGTGCACTACAGCAAACAAAAGCCCAATCAACTCCTTTGGGAAAATTAATAGGAATACCTGTAGGGATCTCTTTGATTTTTTTTCAAATTGATGATTTTCAAGTCAATCAGGGTGAGAAATTTCAGCCCAGGTTTGTCCTTCCAGTTAGTGTGTCAAGCCTTTCGCGGATTCGTTCTCCAATAGGAGCTGGGTGATTGAACTTGTGATCTGTTAAGCAATAAAAAAAAGGTAAAGATTAGTTGGAATTACTACTTAAAATAAAATTCAAGTGTCTATGCTCACCAATATGACCAAATGCGAAAGGAAATGAGAATCACGTAGTTAATTCAAGTGAATCACAATTGATTGACATAAAGAAATTTTTATTCCCAATGTTTATCCGTGTTGAAAAAATATATGATGAGTCGCTTGGATTGACGATAAACAAAATAGAAACGCACCTTGTTCTTGTTGTTGGGCTTCAAGAAGTAACATCGAAGAAAGTCAAGGAGGTCGAAGTTGACACCGGCCTCTTCAATCAACATTATCAAAGTGATCAGTAATCGTATTCCATTAGGCATAAGTTGTATTATCGAGATTTGGTAGTGAGATGTTACCTCTAGCATAAATTCTAGAATTGGTAGTCAAAGACCTAATTTGAACCATTTGGTATACATACACAACCAACTCTTGTTTTGAGTGTCCACTCGCTCACTAGGATAAGGGATTCGAATGTCGATAGAAGAAGGTATTTCGTATTTGGTTCTGATGGCCGATAAGTCTTCCTCCTTGAGAATTGACTCCATCTTTTTCAAAAGTAAGAAATCCCTTTTTTGGGTGAGGAGTAGCATCTATTTTCGAGGGATTCAATTGGCTTGTTTCAATTTAAAGGGCCATTGTTTCACTCTTCCTTTCAATAGCAGCCTTTTCTACCTCTCTGCTGCATCCGGCTCCACCGACCCTAGAAGCCCATTTAACTCTCGATTGCTCTACAATCCACTCGTCGATTTCTCTATTGTTGTTACTAGACCATGGATCACAACCCTCACTTGAGCTTGAACTAATATCTATTACTTTAGACATCTTTTGGTCACAAATAGGACTCTATAGGGGATCTAGGGGTATGAAGATCTAAGGGCTAAAATTTCTGAAATCTAAAAGAGTTTCAAAGGGTTTGTTAAAGGTTTTAAACCTTTAAGAGCCAAACAAGGTCAAAACTATAGATTTTCTTAGAAAATGAGTTGAAATGATGCTAAAATGTTTGAAATGACAAGAAAAACAATCTTTTTGAAAGAAAATTGTGAGAAAATCAGAAGAAAGAGAAGAAATCTTGTCTAGAAAGCTTTGGAAAGCTTGGCAAACGGGAGGAAAATCGCCTAAGTTCGAAAAGGGAGATTGAGTGAAATGAAAAAAAGAGAAGAAAAGGGGGTCTATATTGTCTAAAGGGAAAAGGAATCAACCGTTGAAAAAATAGTATGCAACAGAATTTCAAAATCTTTATATCAGAGTATTTTCCAAAACACAAGTTTGACACACTATATGCATTAATTAACCAGATCTTACTAACCTTGTAAATGCCAAAAAGCTTCCTCAATTAGTGAAGTGAAGTAATGTTCTAGAAGGACCTCCTAATAACTGGCCTTCTTTGCTATTCTTTATTCACGATCGAAGTGAGTGTGGGCTCACACATACAGCGCTTCCACTAGGCAACTCTCCTTTCAATCAATTGAGAGAACCCAAAACTAGTGTTTATGATTTGTGAACAAGAGCTCTTAGGGAGTTTTCAAAATCTCACTAGCAGAGTTTCACTCTTAATCTCTCAATTGATCTTAATAATAATGAGACTCACTCCCCTTTTATAGAGGTTGACCCTTGACCTTAAACCTGTCTGGTTGCTATATATAAATGGACTCATCAAGACAGCCATTTAAAAAGGCTGTCTTGACATCCATCTGTCAAATCTCCTAATTAAGAGTGGTAGCTATGGATAAGAGAATCTGGATAGACTTAAGCATGGCTACACGTGAAAAGGCTTCCTCGTAATCAATTCCTTTCTTTTGCATGTAACACTTAGCTACCAGTCTAACCTTAAAGGTGTTGACCTTTCCATCCACTCCTATTTTCCTCTTAAAGTTCTACTTACACCGGATGGGTTTTACCCCTTCGAGAAGATCCACAAGCTCCCAAACCCGATTGGTTTCCATAGACTTTATCTCTGCGTTCATGGCCTCTGTCTAGAGTTTTGAATCAACATCTTCTAAAGCCTCTGCGTAAGTATAAGGATCCTTGTCATGTTCATCCGGTTCAGCTAAGAAGGCCTCCCCATTAAACATATACCTCTTAGGTTGATGCCTGATTCTTCCCCTACGCTGAAGCCCCTTAGGTTGTTGTTCGGGTTCATTTGATCTTTCTACACTGATCGGAACAGTTTCATCCGAAACCTCCAAAGTGATTGGATCACTTATTAACTCCTCAAGCACCACTTTGCTTCAAGGCTTAAAGTCGTCCATATAACTCTCCTTAAGGAAAGTTGCATTAGTTGAAATTACGACTTTATTTTCCTTTAGGTAATAGAAATAACCACTTTTAGTCTCATTTGGATATCCTACAAACATGCAAACTTTCGAATGTGCTTTCAACTTATTCGCATCCTTAAACAAGACATGAACCGGACATCCCTATATGCAAATATGGTTGAAGGATGTCTTCTTGCCCGTCCACAACTCGTACGGAGTTTTAAGGATCAATTTTGAAGGCATGTTGTTCATAAAATAACATGCGGTTTATAGTGTATCTCCCAAAAAGGATAAAGGCAATGATGAATAACTCATCATGGACCTAACCATGTCCAATAAAGTCCTATTTCTTCTCTCCGCCATGCCATTTTGTTGTAGAGTGCTCGGTGTAGTCAAATGGGATGAAATCCTATTCTTTAATAAGTGTCCTAAGAACTCATCAGAAAGGTACTCACCACCTCGATCAAATCGAAATGCCTTTATGGGTTTACCCAATTGCTTTTCCACTTCAGCCCGCAAACTCCCTAAACTTGTCATAAGTTTCGCTCCTATGGTGCATTAGGTACACATACCAATAACTTGAGTAATCGTCAATAAAAGTGATGAAGTACTCATACCTTCCTCGTGCCCGGATGTTCATCGGTCCACAAATATCACTATTCACAAGTTCTATAACCCCTTCAGCTGTGTCGCCCTTAGACCCGAATGGTCTTTTGATCATTTTACCCTCCAAACAAGATTCACATTAAGGTATAGATTCCACCTTTAAGTGACTTAAAGGTCCATCCCTTACCAACCTTTGAATCCTATTCATGTTGATATGACCAAAGTGTAAATGCCAAAGATAAGTCTTATTAGAGTGAGAAGGTTTAAGTCTTCCAAAGTTATTATCATTTATCTCAGCATTAAGCAGCAAGTCCATCTTAGGTTTGATAAAATATAGATTATTTTGCATCCATCCAAAACAGATAAAAGATTTATTTTTACAAATCACCACGTTATTATTAAAAGAAACTAAATAAGAGTCTTTAAATAAACAAGATATAGAAATTAAATTCCTTTTAAATTTAGGAACATAAAAACAATCTTGCAAAATCAAATTCTTATAATTATCAAAATAAAGATGGACGTCTCCTACTGCTTTAGCTAAGACCAAGGATTCATCGTCCATCCAAATCGTGAAGTCTTCATGTAGCAGATTTCGTGTTTCTTTGAACCCTTGTAAAGAAACACAAACATGACTAGTTGCATCGGAATCTACAACCCAAATGTCACTAGATTCCTCAACTAAATAAGTTTCTATATGCAGAAGATCACACCTACCTCCTTTGGAAAGGAAGTCCTTGCAATGTTTCTTCATATGCCCAACCTTCCCACAGAAGAAGCACTTTAGCTTCTTCGGGTTCTTCTTCTTCTTCTTCTTCTTGCTCTTGTTGTTAGCAGGAATAAAAGACTTCTTGTTTTTGGCTTGTTGTTTTTTCCATTCCCAGAGTTAGGATTGGAACCAGAAGCAATCGCCAAATTGGCCTCTCCACCAACAGGAGACTCCTTGATCAGTAGTTCGAACTCTTGTATATTAGGATCATATCCTACCTATTGCTCAAATTAAATGTAGCTCTAAATGGAATAAATTCATTTGACAAAATCTCAAAGACCACAGTCATCTAAGTTTCAGCATTGATGCCGGCTCTATTGGTTTATGCTTCAACGAGGAAACCCATGACCAACATTATGTGCTCCTTTACAAACATCCTTGGTCTTCGTTTACAGTTCAAGAGTTTCCAAAGCTCCCCTTGCCACTTTGTTAAGGCCTAGCCTCTAAACATGTTTTCCAGATTATCCAAGATCTACTTAGTAGTCTCATAATCCTCATGTTGAGCCTGCAGCATGCTGTTCATGCTAGCCATAACACAATTGATTGTGAGGCCTCCTTTGAATTTAAGTTTTGCTAGTTGATTTGAGTTGTTTAATAAATATTTTGTAAATAATTGGACGTTATTTGATTTTTCATTCAAAAAAAATGTTATTCAATTTAAACGGTAAAGTAGTCTTTTAGAAAAATCTTAAAATTGGAGAATTTTTTAAATTTTGAACTTGGTTTGAGAAATAAAGTTAGATTTGTTTCTAAAGTTTTATCATCAATTTAATATATAATTTAATATATAAAACCTAATTTTGATGCTTTTTAAAGTGAACCTCTAGACTTAATTTATTTCCTTAAACCAAGTCTCCATGTCATTGTTCGAAAACGAATACACAGCAAAATTTAAAAATTTCAAACGAATCCCTTTTATAGAATTGAGTTAGGTATGCTATATATTATAAATTATACAAAGATCTTCATACCTCTAAAAGACTAAAAACTACATTTTTTTATTGAATTAATTTTGCAAAACTACTACACAAGAATTACGTTTAGAAGAACCTTAATTTATTAGTCTTTTTTGCCATTTTCTTTTCTACGTCCAGAGTGCGAATGGGCATATATCATTCAATCTTCCTCTCAACAATGAACTCCTTCTAAGCATAAGAGAAAACTAAGAATAATTATTCTTGATGTTGGACAATAATTCTATGAGAGTTTTGGAGTTTCTCTCTAGAAAACTCTCTCTAAGTTTTTCTAGTTATCTAGCAAACAATAAGAATAAGTTTCTTATTTATAGTGATTAATAGGGCATTAATTCTACTCAAAAACTAATTTTGTTTTGAGGCTAAAAGATCGAGTCCAAATGACTAAAGATGCGTCAGGGTTATAAGCAACCACTCGTGGCTTAATCACACCAATTGACCGTTTTTACCTAATTGAACTTTTTCCTATTTGACTAGGGAATCTGTTATAGAGGTTCCTAAATTTTGCGAGATTAAGCCAAAAGATTTCCTATCTGTCCAAATGACTAAAAGATCCGTTTTTACCAAATTTTACGAGATTGTTTTTATGTTCCTAAATTTAAAAGGAATTTAATTTCTGTAGCTTGTTTATTTAAAGACTCTTATTTAGTTTCTTTAAATAATAAAGTGGTGATTCGTAAAAACAAATCTTTTATCTGTTCTGGATGGATGCAAAATAATCTATATTTTATCAAACCTAAGATGGACTTACTGCTTAATGTTGAGATGAATGATAATAACTCTAAAAGGCCTAAAACTTCTCATTCTAATAAGACTTATCTTTGGCATTTGCGCCTTGGTCATATTAACCTGAATAGGATTCAAAGGTTGGTAAGGGATGGACCTTTAAGTCACTTAAAGGTGGAATCTATACCTCAATGTGAATCTTGTTTAGAGGGTAAAATGACCAAAAGACCATTTGGGTCTAAGGGCAATAGGGCCGAAGGGGTTCTAGAACTTGTGCATAGTGATGTTTGTGGACCGATGAACATCCGAGCACGAGGAGGGTATGAGTACTTCGTCACTTTTATTGATGACTACTCAAG
>CAMOHE010041770.1:0-16848 GCA_946598075.1 Artocarpus hirsutus
ACCCAATATCCCAAATATACATTTCATAATTATCAACTCCAACGCTACTCCACTAAAAGCTTGGAGCTGCACTCTCAAACTCTATAGAATTACAAAGCCCGTATAGCTAAGTCTCCATGACATATCGTAGTGTATCGTATCCCCATAAGATTATCCATAATCGGCTTAAGGACAAGTTCTGTCTTACCTTCCCAATTATTTTTATCTTACATTCCATTATCTCACCATCGAAAAACTTACCATCCAAAGACAGTATACCATTCAGTTACACCTATGTATCCAAATGGTTGAGCGCTCAAGTTTTCCAATTATAGGATAACGCATATAAGAGGATATCACTACTCCTAAAGAGAAGCTATGGATTTCATATCTATGAATAACAGGTCTACGTCATCAAGAGTCATGCCTCCAATGTACCGGCATGCATACCACTATTAAGATGTGGGTGTCACACTTTGGCACATCAAAAGACACAAGTCAAGACAACGGGCCCACTAGTCATCTCAGGATTAAGATGCAATATAAATGATTATCCAAAGTGAATCGATTTGCCAAGACAGAATTATTAATCTAAATCAATTCACTTTATGTCCCGATCCAACACATTGTCACCTATGACAACGTGTCAATGTTTCTATTCACGGAGTCCACCTCCGATGGTCAAGATAAACTATCTCCTAATAGAGATATAGACAACATAACAATCTTTACATGAATAAAGCACCCAACTTTATTCCCTCGATTACAGATCTTATGTTTTAGACCGTCACCTTAAAAATCATGTCTTTCGCATAATCTGTCCATCATATGCCCAATTCTTAAAGGTTTAGACCAACAGCCTCAGACTATTGTTTGCTTATCATACGTTCAACAAATATAAACGTAAAGAGGACAAGATTTGGTTTATATAAATAAATTCTTTATTGATAAAAATGTCTCCAAAAACATATTACATTTTTACTCTTTAGGGCATACATGTCTAACATCAGGCTGCATGTTCATGTTGATACGACACACTGACCCGCTAAACCCACCAATATGCTACTTTGTGCATGTTCATGTTGAAACGACACACTGACCTGCTAAACCCGATAGACCTACAACACGATAGACCCAACAATAAGCCTACCAAATAAACAATAACCCAACAAAATAAAACCATCAAAAAAGTTAACAAAACTTTGTATAAGTTTAACAAAAACAAATATGCTAAAACGAAGAATCATATCAAGTTAAATATACGATAAATGTTAGACTAATTTGATATATTAAAATTAATTTAGGTTATATGAGTTGATTAAGGTCACATGAGTTCAATTTGGGTTACACGGGTTGATTAACAATTTTCAGGTCAATTTTTTAGTTAACCTGATTTCGAGACGTTTTTGACGGGTTATTTCGAGTTGATTTCATGTTGATTCAGGTTGACCCTAACCCAACCTATTTTTTGTATAGGTTAGACGGGTTCGACCTAATTCCAACCCGAGGCCTATTTTTCCAACTCTAACCCGCATTTTTCGTATCGAGTTTGTATCGTGTCATCGTGTCGTGACCCAAATTGCTAGCCCTAGTGTGAACTATTGTTGTTCTTTATATAATATATCTGTATGATTGTTTATGATTCTTTTACAAAGCCTTATATATCATATTACACGTAGAAGTATGTACTACATTTTTACTAATTTTGTCTAGTAGTTCCAATTATCGTTGTTCATGAAACATATGAAATTTTGACTCCAATATGTCATACTAGAATGCTTTCCAACCTACTGGAAACTCCTTTGGGTATTGAAGACACTCAAGTTTGTATTATACATTTTTTTGTCTATTCTTGTAATAAGTATGTAAACTATATTAGAATCATAATCAATATATAATTATGATATTTTCTTTTATACTATGCGATATAACTCTCATATTAGATTGCAATGTATTATTTATATTATTAATTTCGTTCAAATTAAGCAATATTGATTGTTTTAGCATTTTGTAAAGTTTTAAGAAAAAAAAAATGTTTTTCTCATTTTTACTTGGAATATCTATTGACATTATCTCTAAATCAAAACTTCAACAACTCTATAGACATTGACATTTTAGTCCTTGGTGTCATTGAGCTGTTATATAAGGTTGATACATGTCATTATTCTTGCATGTTTTTTTCTTCTTCTTCCTCTTCTTCCTTTTTTTTTTTTTGCTTTTTTTAAACTTTCCTTTCTAGTTTTTTTTTTTTTTTTTGGTTTTTTAGGTTTTCTCGTCTTTTCTTTTGCTTCTATGTTCTTTTTTTTATTTTCATTTTTTCCTTGTGTATCTTTTATCCTTCCTATGTTTCATTTGCATTTTTGATAATTCATTTTTATTTTTTCTCATCTTTCTGCTTTTTTTATTTCCCTTATTATCTTATATATTCTCAAATTCACTTAATTAAACTACTTTTTAAGGGATATCATCAAATTTTTTTTTATTTATCTTTATTGTATATTCTTTTAGATCCTTTGAAATATTATTTTATCAACCATCAATATCTATTTAAACTTTTTTTTGCCTTTGTCATTTTGGTTCATAAATATTTTTCTACTTACATATTTTTTCCATGGCACTTTCAACTACTACTTGTCTTATAAATATCATTCATATAAAAAATGCATGGAATGCATGCATAGGCCACACCCTTTTAACCAGTATGCAAAAATGTACAATATTGTGGAAAGAAAAAAAATAGCAGTGACATTTTCTTTTTCATACTACATAATGTATAAGTACTATTCTCATACTTGTAAGTCAAAAACTCTTTCTTGTTTGTCGATTTAGATATCATGCTATTGAGCTAAAAATTTATTGCAAGAAATTATAGAGAATAATAGAATGAAGAAAATACAACATTGTCTTTTCATCGAATAATCAAGGTATTTATAGAGTTTACAATTACTATTCAAACTTTAAAAAGAAGAAACTAAATAGGGTAGCTTAACTAGATAACAAAAAAAGATAGAAAATCTAAGGAAATCGAAATTCCTATTATTTGCAAAATTTGAATTAATAAATCATACTTATTTAATATATCATTATGTCCCTGTAAGATGGAGCTCTGTGTGTTGGCTCCAAGGTTTCATACAGCAATTTTAAATTAGTTTTGATGACAACAACTACAATTTTTATTTATATGTGCAAATATATTTTTTTGAGCTAATAAAATTCTTGAGTGTTGAAAGTCTTAAGTTTCAAGCAAATCAAGGGATGAAGTATTCAAAAAGGTTAGAGCCACGATCACAACAATGAAGGAACTCACATGGACTTCAAGATCTCAACACTTTATTTTTAGTCCAAATGTAAGTGAGTGATTCTTAATTAAGAATATGATCAAATGAAAGCTCAAGTTTACACACAGACTATGCATTCATAAACGATTTTAAATCTTTGTAGACATATGTTCAAAATATTTGAAATGTTCTTATATGTGAAAATGTTCTTAAAGTGTTTGTACAGTTTTTCATAAAAATAGATTTTTAGAATATTTTCTTAAGCAACTTTGTGCATCATAGATCGGCCTACTGACCATTTTTAATTGGCTTGCTAGTGGCCCCGATCGGCCTGTTGATTGCCCTACATTGCCCTACCAATCTGAGGGTTTATAAGCCCTAATTTACAAAGCTTCTAACAGCCTGCTGGACCTATAGTTTAGCCTACCGATGCTTGGACGTTCGACCTGCCGAACTACCAACCAACTTGCCAATCTGATGACCATTTGGAGTCCTATTTTAAAATTTTCAAACTTTGGCATGTTGAACCTATTGACTGGTCTACTGAATTGTTTATAACAGCTTGTTTTCTATTCATCAAAACTCCACTTCCAACGGCCATTTTGATCAAGATTTGAGTTTCTAGACTAAAGTTAAACTCTTGGAGGCTATAAATACCCCTACATTCAATGTGCAATATATAACTAAGGATTAGAAGAGAGCTTTGATATCATTCTTAAATTGTTTTCTCAATCATTCATCTCATACACATTCACTTCAGTTATACTTGTTTCATATTTTCCTTGAGAATTGCTCACACCTTCAAAGACAAACCTTGCATTGTATTTAATTTTCTTTTGGAGTGATTAGTTTGTGAGTGTACCAAACTTCATGCAAATCATACCTTCCATCATTAGGTTTCCAAGCCTTATAATTTTGGGAATTTTTGGTTAGACAACTCTGATAAAATTGTCATATTGTAAGAAGGTGTTATGAGCCTTGGGTAGAGCAAGTCACTGACATTGTACAAAGGAGTGATCGTGCCAAAAAGATGTTCTTATAGTGCAACAAATCAAGTGAAGGTTTTATCTCAACAACAGTGGACAAAGGCATATTTATCGAACCATTATAAATAGCGTTGGCATTGCTTTTTCCTACTCTTTTACTTAAATGCAATTTAATTTTTGTCTACTTATTTGAATATCTTAATTTGTGTGTTTATTGCATAAGCATATGTCATCTAGAATTTTCCAATAATTGTAAAGTTTTCAAAAACCCAATTCCCCCCACTTGGGTAGCTATTCTTGGGCTAATAATTGGTATCAAAATGGGAAGCTCGATTTACCTATAAAAGAGTTAGACAAAACTTCAGTTCCTAAAGAACCCAAAGAGTATAGTGACGAGGATAAAATAAAATTGTTCTTAAGTGCTAAAGCTATAAACATGCTTTATGGTGCACTAGATAGAAATGAGTCTAATTGAATCACTTTTTGCACTATGGCACAAGATATTTGGCGCACTTTACAAGTCATACATAAAGGGACAAATCAAGTCAATGAAACTAAAATTATTATCTTCTTCATGACTATGAAATGTTTAAAATGAAAGAACACGAGACTATAACCAAAATGTACACTAGATTTATGGATATTGTTAACGATCTCAAGTCTCTTGGTAAGATGTTCACTACAGGTGAACGAGAGAGAAAGCTTGTCCAATCTCTACCTTTGTCTTGGCATGTCAAGAGGACAACACTAGAAGAAGCAAAGGACCTATCAACTCCGCTGCTTGAAGAATTGGTCGATTCTCTTATGACACAAGAGATTACGTGCAAGCAAAATCTAATAGAAGAAAAAGATAAAATAAAGAAAGGAATAGCCTTAAAAGCATCAATTCCTAAAGATAAAGATGATGACGATGAAAAAAGCATCAACCCAAGGGATTTCAAAGAATTGGCAATGTTTGCCAAGAAGTACAAAAAGTTCTACTAAAAATTCAACCATAGCAAAGGTATGAAAAAGAAAAATGATCAAAGTGAGAAATCAAATAAAGATGATATTATTTGCTACGATTTTAAGAAACTCAGTCATATTAGACCAGATTGTCCATTGAAAAAGAAAATAGGTAAAAAGGAGATGAAGAAAGCACTCCAAGCTATGTGGGACAAGCTAGAGTCTGATGACTCGAATGAAGAAGGTCTAAAAGAAGATGCAAAGATGTGTTTCATGGCATTTGATGACAATGAGGAAGTAAGTAGCTCTTATTCTTCTAATAGTGATGATGAAATAGACTTTAAAGAATTGTGTAAAATGTTTGATGAATTGCATGATGATTATAAGAAATTAGTGCTTAAAAAATTCTTGCTTAAAAAGAAAATATCTATACTTTTAGGAGACATAGATACTTTGAAGATTCAAAAAAATCAACATGATGCGTTAATTGTTGAAAATTTATCATTAAAGGAAAAGGTTAGTAATTTAACAAAAACAATTTTAAAATTCACGAATGGTAAGAAAAATTTTGAATTGATACTTGGTGAACAAAGGTGTGCTTTTAACAAAGGTGGTTTAGAATATAAACCACACATTCAACAAAAGTATTCCAAAAATTTTTTTGTTAAAGCATCAACTAATTCCAAATATGTGTGTACCTATTGTAATCAAGATGGACACACATCATTTTATTGCCCTGTCAAGAAAAGTGCTAATTTTGGAATCAAGCAAAAATGGGTTCCAAAAGATGCAAAGACTAACATTGATGGACCTAAGGTCATGTGGGTACTGAAAATCAAGAATTGAACTATTTTTGTAGGTACCAATGAAGGAGAAGGCAAAATGGTTACTAGATAGTGGATGTTCAAAGCACATGATGGGGAACCTATCATTATTCTTAAATTTCACCAAGAAGAAAGGTGGATAAGTCACTTTTGGAGACAATGCTAAAGAAAGAATACTTGGTGTTGGTGATATCGGCAACCACTCTTATCCTTTGATTGAAAATGTGTTTTTAGTTAATAATTTAAAACATAACTCGCTTAGTATAAGTCACTTGTGTGATAAAGGGTATAAGGTACCTTTTAAGTCTTCTAAGTGCTTAATTGAGAACATTTGTAATAATGAGGTGGTGTTTATTGGTGATCGACATGATACTGTTTATACAATTGATATTGAAAAATATTCAAATCAAGATCAATGTTTTTCAGCTTTCAATGACGAAACTTGGCTTTGGTATAGAAGACTTGATCATGCTGGCATACACTTACTTTCAAAAGTTTCCAAAAATGACCTCTAGGACTACAAGTCTAGGTGGTAAACACTATGTCTTTGTAATTGTAGATGATTTTTCAAGATTTACTTGGGTTTTTTTTAGCAAATAAAGATGACACTTTACAAATGTTTTCTTACTTTTGCAAAAGAGTTAAAAATGAATGTGGTTACATGATTACTTCAATTAGAAGTGATCATGGAGGCGAGTTCGATAGTGACGCCTTTGAGTTCTTTTGCAATGAAAAAGCCGATGATCATAACTTTTCGGCACCTAGAACATCACAACAAAATGGAGTTGTTGATAGAAATAATAGAGTCTTACAATAGATGGCTAGGACTATGCTTAATAAAATGGTTTACCTAAATACTTTTAGGCTAATGCCATTAATACCTCTTGTTATGTGATCAATAGAGTTCTAGTTAAACCTAAAATGAACAAAACACTTTACGAGCTTTGGAAGGGTAGTTAGCCTAATATCAGCTATTTTAAAGTCTTTGGTTGCAAATGTATTATTTTAAACACTAAAGATAAATTGGGAAAGTTTGATTCAAAATCCAATGTTGGAATTTTTCATGGCTATTCTACCACAAGCAAAGCTCATAGAGTTTTCAATAAAAGAACTCCTTTTATGGAGGAATCTATGCATATTGTTTTTGATGAGACTAATGCTTCCATGGAAAGAATGGAGGATAATGATGATTTAGGTTTGGAAAAAAAAATGAAGAACCTAGAGATAAAAAACAATGAAAAAGATGCACAAGCTTCACCAAAAGATGTTCAACACTTAGAGGAATCATCAAAAGTCAAAGATACCTCACAACCATGTTAAAGATTGGAGGTATCATCCCTATCACCTAGCACTGACATTATTGCTTATGATAGTCCAACTCACGAGGTGAGAACTAGAGCTTTATTTAGAAATATTTTTAATAATTTAGCTTTTTTTTTTCTCAAATTAAACCAAAATGTTTTAAAGATGTTGAAAATGATGAACTTTGGATATTAGAAATGCAAGAAGAGCTAAACCAATTTGAAAGAAATGACATTTGGGAACTTGTTCCTAAGCCCTGTTCTCAAAGCGTAATTGGTACTAAATGGGTATTCAGAAATAAAAAGGATGAGCAAGGTGTTGTTGTAGAAACAAGGCTAGACTAGTGGCCCAAGGTTTCAATCAACATGAAGGAATTGATTTTGAAGAAATATTTGCTCCGGTTATTTGTCTAGAGTCCATTAGAATGTTACTCGCTTTTGCGTGCTATAAGGGATTCACCCTTTATCAAATGGATGCCAAAAGTGCATTCTTGAATGGATACATTTTAGAAGAAATATATGTTGCACACCACTCGGTTTTGAAAATCAAGTATCCATATCATGTTTATAAATTCAAAAAGGCTTTGTACGGTTTAAAACAAGCTCCTAGAGCTTGGTATGAAAGACTTACCCAATTTTTAATTAAAAATAATTTTTGTGTTGGAAAAGCATATACTACCCTTTTTACCAAAACTAAATATGTTGATGATATAATATTTGGTGCTACTAATCATGTCTTTTGTGAGGAATTTTCAAATTATATGAATAGTGAATCCAAGAGGAGCATGATGGGAGAATTAAATTTCTTCCTTGGACATCAAATTAAGCAATCCAAAGAAGGCATTTTCATAAATCAAGCCAAGTATATGAAGGATCTCCTAAATGCTTTGAAATGGAAGGTCCAAAGCCAACGCTAACCCTTATGAGTTCTTTAATCAAATTAGATAAGGATGAAGATGGCAAGGCAGTAGACATCACTAAATATAGAGGTACGATCGAATCCTTGCTTTATCTAACCGCTAGTAGATCAACATCATGTTCAATGTATGGTTATGTGCTAGGTTCCAATCAAATCCAAAGGAATCCCATCTTAGTGCCGTTAAGCGCGTTTTTAGATATTTGAGTGGTGCAAAGAATTTAAGACTATGGTATCCAAAAGGCACACACATTGATTTAATGAGTTACTCCAATGCCGATTGGGCCGGTTGTACAACAAATAGAAAGAGCACGAGTGGTACTTGTCATTTTCTAGGTTTTGCATTAGTATCATGGTTTAGCAAGAAACCAGCCTCGGTTTTGCTATCAACCACGGAAGTTGAATATACAGCGGCAGCTAGTTGTTGTGCACAAATCCTTTGGATGAAGCAAACATTCAAAGACTTAGGCTTAAACTATGACTATGTTCCCATACTATGTGACAATACTAGTGCCATCAAGCTATCTAAGAATTCAGTTTTACACTCACACACAAAACACGTAGAGATCAGACATCACTTCTTGCATGACCATGTACAAAGGGGAATATCACTTTGGAGTTCATTAGTGCAAATGATACATTTACGGATATATTCACAAAACCTCTTGCACTAGAACGTTTTGCTTATGAATTTGCACATGCTTATCAATAATGACTTTTCATGTAAATTATGATGATCACTATGTGTGACTTTGTGTTTTTGATATGTTCTTTATGTTTGAATGATTAATTCATTGCTAGATATGTTGTTAGCATGATAGTGTATAGTTTCGTGCTTTTAAAACGGTTGAAATTTGCATTTCTACAATTTTTCTTGAGGGTGGTTGGTTGTAGTGTTCGGCCTACTGACCTATAAGGATCGGCCTATTGAACATGGAGTTTGGCCTGTTGACACAAAAAATCAGCCTGCCAAATTGGGAAAATTCTACCTGCCAAACTTTAAGATCAACCTGCTGATCTATCGGGGTATAAGTACCCATAAACTCGAGAAAACCCTTTTTTTCTCAAAGTTTTCTCTTTTTTTCGTTGTTTCTCACCCTTAACCCCATGAAACTCATTGCCCAAACATCAATCTTGCAATTTCTTGTGATTTTCATTCAACATTTGTGAGTTTCTCTTGATTTCTCTCACTTTCCTCACATGATTTTGTGTTTTCATCACTTTTCACTCTTCTTCCTCTTAAATTTGCAACTTTCTCAATTTTTATCCATCTTTTTCTTCAAATTTTGTGGACTCCTCATCAACAAATGGAATGGCTTCAAGTTCCTGTCCTCACAAACGTACCAAATGTGCCACAAATAGGCCACCAACCAAAGAGGTAATTTTTGAGGAATTTTTTAGCAAAAAGTTTCTTAAATTCTTTTCAGGTAGAAATATTATTGAGGGAAAACTGGTATTGTTCAATGATTTTGCAAATTTGAGGTTTGAAGAGTTGTTTGATAGGCCTAGGTGGAAGAATATCATGATTATGAGAGAGGATACCTACCCTAGGCTTGTCAAAGCATTTTATACAAATTTGGATAGAAACATTTCACCTTTAGAAATTAATGTGTTTCTTAAGGGAACTTTTATAGAATTGGCCCTAGAGAAATTGAGAGAAATATTAGAAATTCCCCTAGAAGGTGATGATATTCATGGAGTTAGAACATGGATATGGACAAGAGGACATGGCCAAAATCATATTTGAAAATGCCAATGGAAGATTACCTAGAAAAATAAATGCGGCCTTTCTTCCTCTTAGAAGTCATGTAATCCATAGGCTAATTACCACAAATATCCTGCCTAGCACTGGACATAAAGGTGAAGTACACCTCCTAGACCTCTATCTCATTTATAGCCTCCTAACCAAAACCAAAGTCAATTTGTCTCTTCTTTTGATGACCGTTTCATTGATGTGGCCGAAGGCAAAAAGAGTGCAAGATTACCCTATAGAATGCTTCTCACTACAATGTTTCAAAACTTTGGTATGTCTTTGAATGATGAGAAAGACATCACTCACTATAAATCCCATCTTTTTTTGGTGCTCTTACCGTTAGTAAAATGGAATTTGAGCAAATTCATGGCCAATGAGTGTTGGCCAATAGACTAGTGGCTCCACAAGGTGAGCAAGAGGAAGAAGAAGCTGAAATGGCGAACATTAAGGCTTAAGGAGACAATGAAGAGGAATGAGCTATCACGCTTCAGCAACTCTACTCTCATCAACAAGACCTTTTCACACACCAATGCCAACTTATGGAGCAATAACAAAAGATGGGCACCGACATAGAAAACTTGCAAACCGGTCAACTAGAGATCCTTCAACTTCTTCAACAAATTCATTTTAGTGGAAGATCTTCTAGTCATCCTTCAATGCCTTTTTATTCTGCTTTCTTATGATTATAATCTTAATTTCATGAATTATGAGATGCTTTTAACGAGCTTTATGACAATCTTAATGTTGATCTACTTTGATATTAATGCATCATAAAATTTCAATGATTGTGTTTTTACTTTTTGATTGATGAGAAAAAGGACAAGAATGTGTGATTTTTGATCAAGGAGATAAAGGGGGTGTTAATTGACACTTGGATATTGACATGTGTTTTATGATATATGGTAAAGAGGTTATGTGAATATGATTGAGAATTTTTTTTTAATATGCAAGTGGTGTAAAGGATGGTGGTGATTGATATTTGCAAACTGCTATTTACTTTGCTCCATGCTATGCGATAGGGAGAGTATTCATTTGAGGGGGAGATTTTGAATTTTTTTCTTTTTCCTTAAAATTGCATGTTTTTAAAGCCTTTGTACATATTAAAGGGGAGTAAAATCAATTAACTTTCAAGACAATGAAAAATTGTTGTCATTATCAAAAAGGGGAGATTATTGGCTCCAAGGTTTCATAAAGTAATTTTAAATTAGTTTTGATGACAACAAATATAATTTTTGTTTATATGTGCAAATATATATTTTTGAGCTAATGAGATTATTGAGTGTTGAAAGTCTAAAGTTTCAAGCAAATTAAGAGATAAAGCATTCAAGAAGATTAGAGCCATGATCGCAACAAGAAAGGAACTCGCAAGGACTAAAAGATCTCAAGACTTTATTTTTAGTCCAAATGTAAGTGAGTGATTCTTAATTAAAAATATGATCAAATGAAAGTTCACACACACACTATGCATTCATAATTGATTTTAAATTTTTGCATACATATGTTCAAAGTATTTGAAATGTTCTTGTATATGAAAAAGTGTTTAAACTGCTGTTAAAGTATTTGTATAGTTTTTCACAAAAATAGATTTTTTGAACATTTTCTTGAGCAACTTTAGGCATCATAGATCAGCTTGCTGACCATTTTTTATCGGGCTGCCGATGGCCCAAGTTAGCTTGTTAATTGCCCTACATCAGCCTGTCGATCTAAGGGTTTAGAAACCCTGATTTATAGAGCTTCTAATGGCTTATTAGACCTATAGTTTGGCCTGCCGATGGTTAGACGTTTAGCCTACCGAACTGCCAATTAGCTTGATGATCTAATGATCATTTGGAGTCCTATTTTAAAATTTTCAAACTTCAGCTTGCCAAACCACTATACATAGTGTTTTCATTTCTTTTCCCTACTCTTTTACTTAAATGCAATTTAATTTTTGTCTACTTATTTGAATTTCTTAATTTGTGTGTTTATTGCTTAAGCATATTTCATCTAAAATTTTTCAATAGTTATAAAAGTTTTCAAAAACCCAATTCACCCACCTTCTTGGGTAGTTATTGTTGGGCTAACACTGTGAGGAGAGTCCAATCTTATCCTTCAATGAAAGAAAACATGCTCATGGTGAAAGTTTGGTGAAATCATCCATCAACTGATCTTCAAAAGAAACATGATCAATACAAAGAGCACCACTCCGAACTTGATCATGAATGAAATATATTCAAGTGCAACATTTTTCATATGAAAATGGAAAACCGAATTAGTAGTTTGTAAGGAGAATATGGACGTTGACATAGATAACACAAACACCCAAAGCTATGACATTTGGAATAATTTAATGGCAACTTAAAAATTTATGATATGGAGAAGAGAAACAAAGGGCTAGAGTGGGCATGTGATTATGCAAACTTTGGCTTCAATGGAAGAACGAGTGATTACTTGTTGCTTTTTGGAACTCCAAAATAGGATTACAACCATGGTAAACAAGATAAGCACTGGTGGAAGTGTAGTCATCTTTGTTACCTACCCAATCAGCATTAGAGAAAGCAATGGAGTACCAAAGATGTAGAATCACACCATGATTAAGAGTCCCACAAAGATAGTGCAATAGTCGTTTGACGACATTCCAGTGATCACTTATTCACCATATAGGTTATATCAGGCCGAGTGAGCGACAAATATTACAAACTACCAACTATGGTCTGGTATTTAAAAGGATCAAGAAGGGCCATACTAGAGTGAAGAACAAGAATAGGGGTAGTAGCAAGAGGTGTCATAATAGGCTCGGCATCTGTATCAAAGATATATCAACGTTGAGATATAAACAAGCCCTTAGGATGTGGAAGAACCTCTACATTAAGAAAATATGTCAAGGACCCAAGATCCTTCAGAGAAAACCATTGGGAAAGAAGACTAATGAACTTCTATACAGACACATTGTCAATAGCTATGATAATAATATCATCAACATATACAAAAACGATCAAAATACCACCTTTGTTGAAGATGAAAAGAGAGGTGCCTAAGCAACAAGAAACTAGCAAAACTCATGATACCAAGTGCAAGGTGCCTACTTAAGAACAATAAATAGTCTTACACAACTTGTAGATGTGTGGACGATCACAAGCAATAAAGCATGGTGGTTGAGCCATAAAGGCATCTTTAGATAAAGATCCTTGTAGAAAGGCATTGTTGGCATCAAGTTATCAGAGAGACTAACCTCTTCTAACGGTGAGACTGAGGGCAAGGGAAACAATGGTTGGCTTGACAACTAGACTAAAGGTATCATTATAATCCACACCTACACATTGATGAAATCCTTTAGCCATTAAGCAAGCTTTATACCTGTCAACAAAACCATTAGGTAAATGCTCAATTCAAAAAATCCACTTGCATTTGACAATATTTGGGTTGGAAGGAATGGAATAAGAGCATCATACTCTCCAGACATGACTTGATACCACTTATGATCCTTGAGGGCTTAGGTTATGGTGGAGGGTTCAAGGTCGCTAGAAGTGAGAGTTAGGCTATAAGATTGGGCTTTTGAATTAGTTTTAAGATATTACGTTGAGATCAAGTGACCATATGGCAGGTAGTAGTGGACTCGGGGTCAAGAAAAGGATTACTTTGAGGGTTAAGGTCGAGTTAGGTGTCGTTTGGGAGGATATTGGGTTGGTTGAGGTGTGCCACGTCACTAGAAATAGGGCTTTGTGGCACTGTGCTCTTGGGTCCATTAGTAAGAGGTGTGGTTTCACAACCCATCTTATTATGGGTCGTGTTTCAACACTTTTCTTTGCTTACATAGTTATGAAAAATTTTAGAAATATATTTTTTTTACCAATAGTATAGTACACATACATACTAAAACTCCTTTTTATAATAATGTATACATAAACAAACTTTCTCTTTCATTATATCACATACTTAGCATTTTCAAAAGTAGTTTTATCTTACAAAACCATACTATGTCTCCATAGACAACAAGTTCCAAAATAATTTATTATACATTGCAAAATGAAAGTAAGACCATGGCGGTGTCCATACCCATATCTACACAATTCTTCATATTCCACTGCTCGCTTAGCAATGCAATCACACTAACCTTTTTGTAGGAGTTCCTATAGCATGAAATAACCTAGTGAGCTTAACCTCAATAAATCCAAACTTAGCTACAATGCATCATATGCTAATATGCATGATCTATTTATGCTTTCTTATGAACATTCTTTATTCTTGTCATCTCTTATCTTTAACTAGGGCCCAAGTGCTCGTATCATATGCACACATAGGTCTTCGTAACATCAAGACCATCATTTCACTTTAACCTTGAACTCTTCTCTACATCGGGAGCTGGTACGACACTTTCTTTACTACTGGTTATTCATTTACCAGTCCAGTTATTTAGGTTATCATACCATGCGTGTCATTATACTTACATTTTAAGTGCAATACATATACACTTTTCAATTGTGTAACATACACAAGTATGTTAGCATAGGAATACTAAGTGTAGTACATATACAATTAAACCTACTATTTCTTATTGCAGGTGGTTTAGAACTTAGTTGTTTATATTGCTCTAAAAAAAAGGTCTTTAAGTCCCTTTGTAGTCTACCTAGTGACTTGTCAGGCCAATTACATCGTTATTAGCCAAATTACCACTAATTGGCTATATGTTAGTATGATATACTTATCGACTACTTGTTCGAACTACGTTTTCGATTACTAAGGTTTAACTATTCTATTGACCCCCTTTTATCTTATTATTTCTAGCAAACAATGGAAACATTCTTTTATTAATGTCATTTTCTTTATTTGGGGCACTTCGCAGTCCGTTCAGGTTTTTTTCATAAAAATGACGTTTTTGCTCTCGATGGGCCGTTTCGAATTCCTAGGCTTGATTAGCTACTTTAACACAAAACTTCACTTATTCACATAAAAATAGATGCTCTGGGCATTGGGTCACTTATTTGCATTGAAAACCCAAGTTTAACAAAACTTTACAATTTTACCCCGAATTTGAATTTTGATGATTTTGCCCTTCGGGACCACAAATAGTCTTTTTAAACCATAATGTTCCATTTTCCTTAAGGATCATATTTGCTCAAAGTGTCATACCCAAAATCCCTTCGCAAAATGACTTTTTTGCCCTTTGAAAAATATTTTCAATTTTAACAAAGTTTGTAAAATCTATATCTCACAAATGAATGTGATTTTCGACAAACCGCCAACAATTTCTAATAGTTTCGTCAAGATCTACAACTTTTGTGTTTTGACTTTTTTGAAATTTTCACTATACAATGGAGTTTTTGGTCATTTTTCATATCTATCAAAAAAGTAATTTTATTTATAATTTAGTCCCTGGGCAGTTTTTGTAAAAATCAACTTTAAAACCACATTCTAGCCACTGTTTATGTATTTTCATTACCTTGTCAAACAATTTTCATCCCAAATCACGACTCTTTTTCAAAAATAACATCAAACTTGCAAAATTACTCTATTTTACACCAAATGACCCTTTTTTATATTTAAGGCCCAATTTCAACAACACAACCACATCATAAACCATATACCCAAAAAATCAAACCATAAACTTGCTTGAATATCCACAAGCCTTTTGAAATAATCAAAATCGAAACAAAAATCAAATGAACTTTAGATTTGAGAAGTTAAACTTACCAAAAGAAGAATTGATGATCTTAGCCTTCCAAGGGCTTATTTGAGACTTTTTTCTAGGCATATTTCATCTAAGAAAATCTTTGGTCACAATCCCCTCCCAAACCAAGAGGAAAACTTGAGAAAAAGTTTAGATTTTTACCTCAAAATTGATAAAACACTTTGAGCTTTACTTCTTAGAACTTGTTTGGGGTCAATTTGCAAAGATTTGGGTTTGGAAAATTTTTTTTGAGAAAGGCTTCCATAGCTACCGAATATGGATGGGTGAGGAAATGAAGAATTTGCTACTTTAAGTCTTTAATTGAAGACTTATCTTTATCTCTCTCTTTTTTTTTTTTTTAATGGGTGAGTCACCACTAGGTTATAATTATGGGTATTAGTGGCTAATTGTGATTAGGCCACCTTTCATGGTATGGTGGCCCAATAAGAATCCATGGGGTGTCCACTTAGTGGGACCCGCCATTTTGCACAGTGTAATTTTTCACCACATAGTATTTTTTATACCGTTGAGGTGAAACCGTTGAAATATATATTCTTGTACTGTATTAAATATCCTTCCTATTCTTTGGTTCACTTTTAGAGTTCAAACACAGCATTTCCTGTATATGTGTTTTTTACTTTAGCAGTGAACTTACACTACGTCGTACCCTTTTGCACTACTTTAGGGTTTTGGCATACTTTCTACTTTATTTTGATCTTAATTACCTATTAATTTATACCACAATATTTAATTAATTGTGATATAAAATTCACTTCATGGATATCATTTACAAATATTTTAGCTTTTAAGCTCACAAAATTTGTATTTAGTAATATCCAACATCGTATCAACTTTACAATGAAATTTCCTATTAACCTTGTTTATTATATATTATTATAATTTTTACAAAAATATAATTTATGAGGGTAAATTCATTAATTAAATCCAATTTAATATTCACTACAAGAAAATATTGATTACACGACCGTTTCACAAAAACCGTCGTGTAAAGGGCAAAAATGCTTGACAAGTTACGCCCGTGAAAACGAAGACCGTCGTAGGAAGGTGGGAAGATACCACGACGGTTTTCTGAAAAAACCGTTGTAAAATAAGGAGATACCACGACGGTTTTCTTCAAAACCCGTCGTGGTAGCTCTAATTTACCACGACGGTTTTATGTAAAAACCGTCGTGGTATCTCTATTATTCCATGACGGTTT
>CAMOHE010041770.1:16868-27241 GCA_946598075.1 Artocarpus hirsutus
GACGGTTTTACTAAAAACCGTCGTGGAAAATTACAGTTCAACTTGCCATGCGCGCCAAATTAATCTATTCCACGACGGTAAAAAACCGTCGTGAAAAGTCGATCATATTCCATGACAGAGGTTTCCACGACAGTTTTTTGACCGTTGTTATAATTTTTACAAAAATATAAACCGTCGTGTAAATTCATTAATTAACTCTAATTTAATATTGAATTTTGTTAATGAATCTCCCTTGGTCATTACAAAATGTATCTAAAAAATGAGGTAAGTTGAAGGGAGAGGTTCCAATCCACACATGAGGCATTTGTTGACGTCAAGGCAGCTAAAAAATCAATACTTGAGAATGATGTGTCGATGGCTGGAGAAGAAAACACACAACTTAGCCATTGTGAGAAAGTGTCAGATTTGGACGATCTAGATGGGCATGTGGTGAGGAGAAAGGAAAAATAGACTCAACAAATTTAACATGATGAGATGCATATATTTTGGACGAAGTGGGATCAAGACAACGATAGGCACTTTGAGTTAGAAAGTAGCTTAGGAACACATATGGAGAAGACCAAGGAGCTAGTTTATGAGGAGAATATAGACATAGCCATGGATAGTATAGACACACAAAAACAAAAAGTTTGGAATAATTTGATGGTGACTCAAACAATTTATGTTATGGATAGGAAAAATGAAGGGTTGGAGTGGTCATATGATTAATGAGATGGACTTCATTTGCAAATGCATAGGACCAATAAGACAAGGGCATGGAAACATGATAGAGAAGAGAGAGACCTGCTTCAATAATATAACGATGATGACGCTTAGAGTACCCATTATGTTCCAGTGTATATGGTGGAGATGTAAGATGAGAGATGCCATGAGTAACAAGGAAAGAAAAAGTGCACAATATTCCCTCCCATTGTCAGAGTATAATATGATAATTTTGTGATTAAATTAGTTTTTAAGGAGCACTTTAAATCAAATGAAGACATCAGAAACGTGTGATTGTCATTGAAGTAGCTAGAACCATACATATTTTGTGAGATGGTCAACAAAGATAACATAATATGTATAGCCATAAATAGAAGGAATAACGGAGGTTTATAGATCATAGAAAATAATTTGAAAAGGAGAAGAAGAACCAAGAAAGGAATTTGAAAAAGGTAATTAATGACTTTTATTGCATGGGCAAGCATTACAATTGAAATCCAAAGACATCAGGCTCAAAATTTGTAAATTAAAATAGGAAAAAATATGCCTAAGAATTGAAGATGATGGATGACCTAAACGATGATGCTACTCGGGCGAAATGGTCTTGCCATTAGAAAAAGCAACTAACAAAGAAGACTTGATAGAAGAAGCCGACTATTCGTACACACCATCTTTAGTCTAACCCTGCAAAAGTATTTTCCCTATATATAGATCCTTCATATGAAAAGAAATGGGTAAGAATTCAATAGAAATGTTATTAGAGTTATAAAACTATGAGATAGAAATAAGATTCTTTTGCATAGAAGGAACCCAAAGGACATTATATAACGAGAAAGTTTTTATTTGGAGTTACAAGAGATATAGAACCAGGGTAGGTGATGGGAGGACCCATGTCATCGTCAATCACAATGTCTTCAGGACTATAATAAGGAGTATGAAGAGAGAGATTGCTCAAGTTGGTAGTGACGTGGTACGATGCTCCACTATCAAGAAGTCAACATGATTCATCGGATATGGTAGTGATGGTGACATTTGCTTGAGGATGCCATTACATTGTTAGAGGAAGCAGTTGCAAGATGGAGCAGGGCGAGGTGCCAGAGTCGAATTTGGAGTCGATGGCAATAAATGAAACAAGGGGCATTATTGAACTGTATGCCTTTCTTCAAGGCATCCTTGACAACATCCTAAGAAAGGCCTAGAAGAAGGATGACACCCTGAGGGACCATAATGGTAGGAGCGTTGCTTGGTGCAAGAGGACATTGTACGCCTGGCTAAGACCAAGTTGGGTTTGTATTGGCCAATGGTGGAAAAGAAAGAGATTGAGAATCCCAAAGGGAGAGCTCCTTATTGATGAGTTTCTTGTGAAGCCCGTCCAAAGAGATAATGTGTTATGACCATTGATCACATCAACAATCAATTGATAATCTACATCGAGACCATTAAGAATCTTCTCAATGATATCCTCATTGTCCATAGGCTTCCCAAGAGCTGCAAGCTCATCAATACGACTTAATAAATTAGATGTACTCTAAAATTGTCTGAGAATCCTTGGTAGCATGCTTGATTTGTTCCTTAATTTGCTTGATATGGCTGCAAGAGGGTTGGGCATAGGTATTTACAAGAACATTCCATGCATCATGAGATGTGGTGGATTGTGTGATGAGGGAATAAGAGAAAGCATGAGGAAGCAGACTATCATACCAAAAATGAATTTGTCTTGTCAAAACCATGTTTGATATGGTAAGTAGGGAGAGATGACGTTGTTGACGGTAACGGTGGCTGGAGGAGGAGGATGAGTCCTATCAATAAATTTTTAAAGATCATAACCAATAAGAATAGCTTCAATTTGAAGCTTCCATGAAAGATAATTGGTAGAGGTAAGTTTGATGATGTTAGTGACATGAATAACCATCAACAATTTGTTCCACTTTTATGCATTCAGAGTAGTGACTTCTGAATTGTTAGCAACCATTAGAAAGGTAGAGATGACAACAGTAGTGGGAGGAATGCATGGTGGGTTGGTGATGAAAGCGGCAACATGGCAATAGTGGATGGATTTTGGTACGATGAAGAGGAGGGTGTCCGGCGACGACAAGGCATGGTGGCGCACAAGGGTCATGGCCACGGTGACGACTTGTTGAAGTGACAACTGGTGTAGCATGGCGGTGGCGACGTGAAATTCCAAAGAAAAAAATTGGAAAAGAACCCTAATCTTAGGAAGATGGCTATAATACCATATAGACAATAATAGAATGAAGAATATGGCATAGCTTTATCATTGAATAATCTAGATATTCATAGAGTTTATAATTACAATTCAAATATTACAAAGAGGAACTAGATAATAGGTAACTTAACTAGATAATAAGACGAGATAGAAAAAGTAGAGAAATCTAAATACCAAATATCCTAATATTCACAAATTTTGAATTAATATTATATTTAGGACTAATTAAAAAAATTCCTCTTGGAGTACAACCCTTTTAACATCCGTTCCTCCTAAAGTATAAACTATTAAAAAAATAGTCATTCTGTGAAAATTTTAATAACAAATTAACAAATAATTTTAAAATTAGGGGTATTTTAGTAATCTTGCTAATAAAAGTAACAACAAAAATTAAACTATACTTAGGATAGTCTTTATTGATGACTAAAATGAAAATAAAATTAAAACCATAATGCCATAAGGATTCCCTTTTTTGAATTTTATTACTTTTTTAACACCTAAAAAATATTTTAAAATTTTAAAAGTTATAAATACCTATAAAAATTTCAAAGTATGAAAGAAATTTTATTAATACCATCATAATTTTTTTTATCTTTATAACATTTGTGTTATACTTTTTATTATATTGAACAAATTTTTGTTATATTCTTTTTTTCCAACTGATATTTATTACTTTTAAAATTTCAAAATACTTTTTAAGTGGGAAAAAATTTATAAAAAAAGGGTATATCGAAAGAAGGATTCAGATGGTATTATTTTACTTGATTCATTTGTTTTTAATCATCAATAAAAAATATTTTCATTATAGTTTTAATTTTTATGGTTATCTTTATATGCAGATTGCCAAAATACCTTAATTTTAAAGTTATTTGTCAATTTTTCTTTAAAATTCTAACAGAATTACTATTTTTGTTAAAGACGCATACCTTAAGGGGAATGTATGTTATGTTTTGAAATTCAAAGAGTAAAGTGTTACAAAAGTTATAATTTGGAAGAATTTTTGCAATTAATTCTTGTATTTGTTTAATATATTCGTTAGTATTTTCATGACTGATGTGCGCTAATACATATTAATGACTTTTTTTTTATTTTTTGACCAAGGGAAGGGACAATTGGCTTTAGGATATAATTTAAAACACAGAAAAAGAACGCCATTAATTATAATTTAATTAGGATATTAGAGAATCGTATTAATACGAATTCTAGACGGGCAATTAGTAGATGCCGCTGTATATCAAAGCTCATCTGCAAGCATAGTTGTTTTTAAATCTTTGATGCCTCTTAAATAGGTTCAAACTCAGCAGGCTCTTATGGTTTTTTTGAATTCTAGATCTAAACAAGTTCCGCCCCAGGTTTAAAGAAGTTAAGCTATTTAGTTTTTTTCGAAAACAGAATAAGATTAATTAATTCCATTGACTTATTTAGGACGTAATTTTTTTTTTCTGCTTTCACTTGTTTATTATTTTTCCAAGCAAATAAATTGTATATACACGAATTTTAGGATTCATGAGACAAATCTTTGTAAAATTAAAATATAAAGAATTTTATGTTATGCCATATTTTTAAAAATATATTTATTCATGCCACACCATCACTCAAATCACATATTTAAATTTTTGTTGCATTTAAAACATGCATTACATTCATAAAAATAAAAATAAATAAAGTTCAAAAGATGTTACTTATGAAAATTCTCAATTAAAATATGTCCCCTAGTTTGTTAATACGAAATTTGTAGTAAATGTTAGAATTTTTAAAATTTTTAAAGCATATATCAGTTAATTTTTAATTAGGTAGTACATCATATTCTTAAAAATATATATATTATTTTGCCAATTTTACTCCTTTCTACTTCCTCTCTCTTGTCTTTCTCCCTCCCTTTGGTTGCTCCTCTGCCCATTTCCCTGGAGCCGCATGTTCTGTCGATGGCAACCTTGTGACGGAGAGACTCAGACCTTCACGATGGAGCAACTCATTCGCGAAGTCGATCAGTAGAGAGCAGTTAAGTCGAAATCGGACTTTGACTTTGTGGGACTAAATCCAATTAAAGTTTGCATCCCATGCAGGCACCACTGTCACGAGCTTCGCATATTAAACACCAAGCAAATGTTGATACAACCTCCTTTACGTCCTTGATCTCCCATTTGCGAACTTCGTTAGACTTTGTATTATGGCGGCGACTGTGAAACAACAATGAGGGATGAACTCCGACAACAAAGGAACGATGAAAGAGATCCTCGATGCCAACTTTTGCTGTCACTGTTCATCTCTGGTCGTTCTGAAAAGTCAACGAGAGAGAAGAGAGAAGACAGAAGAAAAACAAAGAGATATTTTTTATTTTTAGTCTAAAAAACATCTCATTTATTTTAATATGCTATTTACAAAAATTGTTTTTGTTCTAAATTAGAAGCTCTAATTCTATTGATATCGCAAAATAAGCATACTAAAAATAAATAAGAACATATAAAATTTATAGTGATTCACTCTCAATATACGACATATGAGAATTTTTACTACATTGCATGTGCAATTGTTAAGGGCTTATGTTAAGTAATTTATGAACAAATTTAGTGAGCATGTTATGCTCAAAGATTTGTTAAGAATTTAAGGAATAATTTTGGTGTCACGAGAATTATTGTTTAAATTAGATTCATATGAAAAATTTCATAAAAGTAAAAATAGGATTTTTAAGGTTAAAAATCATGCTATAGACTAAAACAAGAAAGGAATGAAATGAAAATAAATTAGAGAGCTTAATTGTTGTAGAATGTATTGCAAAAAATTTTAAGACAAAAAGACAGTCTTGGAAAAAAAATATTGTATAAAAATATGAAAATTATATAGCATAAAGATTAAGAGGTACAAAAATTATGTAGTATGAGAATAATGCAATGTAAGGATAACATTTATAAAGTTATACAGTATAGAAGTTATACTTGATAGAGTTAAGTAGTATAGAAATTATACTGCATAAAGTAATGCATTATAGATATTAGACTATGTAAAGCTAAGTAGTATAGAATTATACTGTGTAGATGTCGTGGACACTTGTGGACCTTGAAGCATAGTATAAGAAAGAATGTTAGCAGTATGAGAAATATACTGATAGTATAGGAAAAATACTATCAGTATAAATTTGATCCGTTAAAACTCAATGTGGGACCCACTAAGGTGCCACCTTTAAGATGGACAAAAAGCCACCTTATCCCCCTTAGTTTGCATTGGTTCTGCTCAAAGTGGAGGGAAGAAATTTAGTCTCCGACATTTTTTTTACATGCAAAGTATGAAAACATAAAAAAAAAAAAACCATTTCTCCCTCTCAAAAATCTGCCCCTCCTTTAGGCAATTCTCTCTCAAAGTTTGATGGGTCTGAGCCTCTAAATCATACAAGGAAGCAAGAACAGGCATTCTAGAGTAAGGTTTAGCAATTTTTGGAGGTAAAAACCCCAAACTTTACCTTTGAAAGTTGGATGTTTTATGGGTTTTGCTCAAGTTTTGAATGAGATTTTTATAATATGGTATAGACTTGATGTCAAGGAAATTTGAAAACTTTCAAGTGTCAAAAACAGAAGGCAAATACCTTGGGATGATTAGGAAAACTCTTGGTCTTTGGCATTAAGCTAAAGTTTATATTTTACCATGCATGCTAAGTGCTTGATGTATGTTATGGACTATGGCATATAAAGTGGACATTATAACATGATTGGTTTATGTTATATATTTATCGATGATGATGATGATGGAAAGAAAGAAAGTAGGTTTTTGTGTTAAAAAGTATAAAATTGTTAAACTATGTCAAAAAAAAATTTTGACTAGCTTTCAAGAAATGATGATTTTGAGGGCCTTAGAGGCCTAGTTTATGTTTCAAACAAAGCATAGGATCTACCAAAACGGTAAGAGTAACAACTTTTATAAACAAAGTTTTGTAAATCTTTGAGAGGACTAAATTGCAAAGATTTGTAAAAGTTTCATAGAATTGAAAAATAGTAGAAAATGCCATTGTGCAGTTGGAATTTAACAAAAGTTAAAACACAAAAGTTACAGAACTTATCAAACTGTTAAGCATCACAAACAATTTGTGAAAATTCTACACGGTTTATGAGTTATGAATTTTACGAGATTATAAGTACAAAATTTCATAAAATAAGAAAATATTATAAAGTGGTTTTGATCTAGCCAAAGAGTTTAAGGAAGTTCCAATCCTTGCAAAAAACTGAATGTTTTAGTATAACACAGTTATTTTTGGTCCCAAGGGCAAAAATGTCAAGATTTTTATGTTTTGGGTAAAAACTGTAAAGCTGTGTGGAATTGGAATTGGATTTTCATTGAAAATGTTGGTTTCCTACGTTGCTATGGGCAATGAGTAACCAAAGGTTTCAAGTTTGAAAGGATTAAGAGTTTATACTAAGAAAAGAAAGAAAAACACGCCAAAGGCATAATCGTAAGGGTTTTTGAATTTTAGGCCATAAAGTTTTGATAAAAATGATTTTAATGAAAGGAAAACTATTGTTTTATTTTCTGTAATGTTATGAGAAGTAAAAAAAAAAAGTAAGTTTTATTTTAAAACAAGTTTCAAAAGTTTTCTAAGACCCATCACAAGCAAAATAGTCATTTTTCATAAAAGGCCAAAACAGACACTATGCGCTCAAATTAGGAAAACGCCCCTTAATAGGAATTTTTCTATAAGCCACAAGTATCAGGATCGTGAAGTAAAATGGGAAGTTTAGTAAGTTACATGGCTTACGAAAAACCCATTAAGGGTAAAATTGTCATGTATAAGAAAATCGTTAAAACAGACCAAAACCTTTTGAATTAGCAAAACGCCTTTAAACAAAAAAATTTCATAATATGTTAAGTAATGAAACTGTCAAGGAAGATAGGAATGTTGACTAAGGGACAGTCAAGTTACGCTATCAATCAAATAGGTTGGTAATAAAAAAAAAGAAAGTTGATAGTAAGGTCTCATTTAGAAAAAACACAAAGCCAACTAATAGAAGGGAAAATGATAGAGTTTGGAACGCTAGCGCCATCAGCAGTTAAGTTTAAAACCTTACCTATGGTATGAAGAAAAAGATTTTCAAATGCTACATATGTTTGAAATGTGTTTGCATTTTTATGCATAGAGTTTTAAGATCAAGTCAAAGACTTGCAATGTATTTACAAATTGTTATGCATAAAGTATGTTTGCATTGGTTATGTATAATCTTTTAAAAATTCAAGTTATGATTTGCAATATGATTGCATGTGTTATGTTTAATGTTTATGTATTACGTTATGACATATGATATGTTAGCATTTGATATGCTCACTAAAGTTTACAGGCGAGTAAATCAAAGATAATAATTAAAGTGTTGTACTAGCCTCCTTGATGTGAGGTATACAGGTTATGTTAAAGTTAAGATCTTATTGTTTGGAGGTCCTAAGTATTTCACAAGGGAAGCATTATGCTATGTTAAAGATCTCATGATCGATGATGTTGGTACGAACACTAAAGCTCATAAGATAAGTAAGATAAAATTGATGATAAGAGTTCAAATAAGTTATAAATGATAAATAAAAAGTTCATCAAAGGATGTTCATAAATGAGCACACATAGAATCATGCATAATGACCTTGCTTGCATTCCTTTCCATAATACATTTATGAGATATATTTATGAATAACATTTTGAGAAATGTTTTATGAGAAACAATTATGCATGATGTTTATGAAAGAAATTTTATGAGAAAGGTTCAAAGAAGAAAGTTTTATGAATAATGTTTTTAATATTTGTGAGATTATGTTTGAATTTACTGAGCGAAATGTCACGCCCCACTGAGCCACGAGGAGGCCACACACTTGTTTTGGGCATTTTTAAGGATAAAATTGGCCCAAGGAAGGTTCTGGAAGGGTCCGGAGTGTTCTACAACGTTCTACCGCATTCTAGGAGGTTCTACGCTAGTCCATAAGCATCATGAAGAACCCAGAAGGTCCTGGAAGACTCAAGACTTCTCTAGAAGACTCTAGAACTTTAGAGTACATTGTAGAATAGTATAGAATTCTCTAGAACACTCCATGCTTGTAAATATTTCCACACTTTGCTAGAACATTCTAGAGAGTAAATAGCAACCGTAGGATCAAAGCAATCTTGACCATTCATTCCTTAGGAGGGTGCCTATAAATAGGACCAACCCCTCATTTGTAAATCCATCCAAGAAATCCAAGAGAAATCCAAGGATCTAAGCTTGTAAAGTTCTCTTAGCTTAACACAAATTTCCTTTCAGAGTTCTCCTCATTCTCTTGAGTTCCCTTTTATTCTAGGCAATTGCGTGAGCAAGTCAGGCTGACTTAGCATAGGGAGCGTGCTAAGGCCGCACGAGTATCTTTGGAGAAAGTAAGCTCGTGACAGTTGGTATCAGAGCGAGGCTCAGGCAGAAGCGATGGCTAAAGGTGCTGCTCAAAGGACCACAGGATCCAACCCATCTAACGTAGAGGTGACGCAAGAGCGAGGCGGCGAAGAGATAGTTGATCCTAACATCGTGGCTAAGCGAGGTCGTTCGAAGGACATGATCTCTAGTTTCGACTCACGCCTATCTCAGGTTGAGGAGGCGGTAAGTGGCGTGGAGGCCCAGGTGGATGATCTAAACCAACGGGTGGACGGTTTAGAAGTGGAGGATGCTGCTATCCACACTGCGTACGGGGCATGCTGCTCCAACTAGAGGAGTCCTTGCGGGCCGAGATTGGGAAGGTCCGTGACGAGTTCATGGGAAAGCTCACTAAAATGCGTCGAGCACATGAGATGGAGTTGAATAGCTTGCTTGCACGCATTGAGGACATGCATGGGGACTTAGCTCTTTGCAAGCGCGCATTAGCTACAGGGTCCAGCAGTGGTGTCATCGAGGCTAGGCGCATTGAAGTGCCAAAGCCAAAAAGCTTCAGGGGAGCATGCAATGCACGAGAAGTGGACAACTTCTTGTGGGGCCTAGACCAATACTTTGGGGCCATGGGTATCACAGATGAGGATGCCAAGATCCAGTCTGCGGCTCTTTATCTCACCGACACTGCCATGCTTTGGTGGAGGAGGAGGCGAGGAGACATCGAGAAAGGTACATGCACCATGACTACTTTTGATGACTTTAAGAAAGAACTTAAAAGGCAATTCTATCCTGAGAATGCTGAGGACGAGGCTAGGGCTCGTCGACGAAGGCTTAAACAATTAGGGTCTATTCGTGATTATATTAAGGAGTTTACTAACTTAGTACTCGAGATCCCTGATTTATCCGATAAGGACGCACTCTTCAATTTTATGGATGGACTTCAACAATGGGCTAAGACTGAGCTAAGGCGGCGTGGGGTGCAAGACCTTGCCACTGCCATAGCCGTGGCAGAAAGCTTAATTGATTATACGAGCCAAAGAGAGTCCACCAGCAAGCCGAAGGATTGGAAGAGTGGCCAAGCCAAAAGT
>CAMOHE010041771.1:0-24824 GCA_946598075.1 Artocarpus hirsutus
CTATAAAAAGTCTATTCTTAAAAGGAAACAAATCAAGCAATTTCAAAATCAGGCAACTTCAGTGGAAGTAGGCACCTATAACAAATGGGAAATTACTCAAATAAAAGAAAAGGAAACTAACTCCATAATCAAGTAAGTATCTAAATGGGAAACTAACCAAATGGGAAACTAAACACATGGAAAACTAACCAAATCAGCAAACTAAACAAATCAAAAAAAGAAAGTTCTTAAAATGGCAACAAGCCTTGCAATTCAGTCTAATTTTAAAAAATGCCTATATTTAATGGGTAACTATTCAAAATAAAAAAAAAAAGTAAACTTCTAAAATTGGAATAAGGAAACTAGTAGAAAAGGGAAACTAGCTTAAAATTGGAAACTAGCTAACAATTGGAGGCACCATCCTTGAAGCTCTTTTTGAGGAAACTTTCCTAAATTATTCCAAAACTTGAATTTTGGTAAACCACACTTGTTGTAGGCATTTTTCATCTTCCTTGGGCCTGCACAAATTTGTCTCAGTCTAAATGATTTGATCAGCATATTAAGATTGTCTTTGAACCTTCTAGCTCTAGCCCTTATAACTAGGCCAATTGGAACTTGAATTAGAACCATACTCCATATATTAGGCATGTACTCATCGTAACCTTTGGAATCTTCCCCTGCCTACTGGACTAGCTGAAACTTGTGTTCCTAGTTTTTTTGCTTGTGTCAATTAGTGTATCAGCAAGTTTACACCCCAACATCCTAGTTTCCTTGAACAAGTCAAGAACATATTCTCTTTGTGATACAGAAATACTTGGCTTGTTTCTAGAATATCTATACCCAAAAAATCCTTTAGGCTGCTAAGATCCTTCATTTTAAATTCAAATGCTAGTCCACTTTTAAGCCTCATTATTTCATCTTTATTATTGCCCGTAAGGATGATATCATCCACATAAACAATAAAAATGGTTATTTTCCATTCTTATGTTTATAAAATAGTGTGTGATTTGTATGTACCTGAACATATCCTTGTTGTCGAATTGCTTTAGTAAAGTGATTGAACCAAGCTTTCAGAGCTAGTTTTAAACCATACTAGGATTTTTTTAGTTTGCATACCATCCCAGCTTTTTGAAGTCCATTGAATCTAGGTGGCAATTCTATAAACACATCATCTTCTAATTCTCCATTCAAGAAGGCATTTTTAATGTCGAGTTACGGTAGTGGCCACTTAAGGTTGGCTGCTAAAGAATATAAAACTCGAACAGTATTGATTTTTGCTACTGAAGCAAATGTTTCTTGGTCATCTATACCATATGTTTGAGTATAACCTTTAGCTACTAACCTTGCTTTTTGGATTCGATTGATCCATCTGAGTTATACTTCACTATGAAGACCTATTTACAGTCAACAGGGATTTTGTCTTTAGGTCTCTCAATGTTCTGCCAACTATTTTCTCTAGGGCATGAATTTCTTCCACTACAGACTTTCTCCGAGCTTCCTTTCCCATTGTTTCTTGTATGGTCCTTGGAACTTCAACTTTGGATAGATTACTGACAAAGGCCTTAAGTGATGTAGATAAATGCTCATATTCTATGAACTTTGAGATAGGATGTCTTGTACACATTCTTGTTCTTTTTCTCATGGCAACAGGAAATTCAAGATCAGAGGTATTTGCATTAGTAACCAAATCAAAGTTAAAATCTTGACAGTGAGAAGTATCTAGATCCTTTGCCCTTTTCGACCAATTCTTTTGTGAGTAGGTCAAGTCAAATGATTACAATCAATCTTTCTCAACTTGCTTCAGTTCCTAGATTCTAGGCAGATTTTTAGATTATTCCCTAGTCTCTAGATTTTTAGAGGTGAGATTCTGTAGATTTTATTAACCTTCTGACAATTTGGGTGGAATTTGTTTTTCAGGTTGAGTTGGAAAAGTAGGTACAATTGGCACAAGATTTTTTGGTTAAGATGACATTTGTTTTTTAGGCTGAATTGGAGTGATAGGCACGGTGTGATCAAATTTTTCTAGTTGGGACAAAAAATCAGGAGAGATAAGATTTGGTGAATCTGAATTTTGAAATTGAGATATGCTTCTAGGCTTATTAGATTTGAATTTAGACTCTCTAGAATAGATTTGGCAGTTGGTTTAAATTTTGAATGAGATTCTAACTGTAGTGGAGATTCTTAAAAATATTCCTAAAGATTTCCAAGATTTAAATCAGATTTTTCCCTCACACACAGATTCATCAGACTTCTACAAGGATTTTTGCAAAGATTTCTTGGATTTGAATAAGCTTTTTTCCCTTTCATAAGGATTTGATAGATTTCCTCACGGGTTATTCAACAGATTATTGTTTTCCTTATCCCAAGAATCATAAGGATCACACGGGTTGGACATTCAATTCTGCCAAAAAATATCTTCCCTTAAATTCTCCCACTGAAGATAATTTTTTTGAAAAAAAAAGATTGGTTTTCGAACAAGGTAACATCAATAGATGTGTAATATCTCCTTTTTTTTAAGGGAATAATAGCGATAACCTTTTGAGTTGCTGAGTAGCCTAAAAAATGCACTTATGAGATTGTGGATCAAGTTTTGACTGACTATGGCTTGGAATGTGTACAAGGCTATACAGCTAAGAATCCTAGGTTCTAGGCTAGAAAACGATCTAGATTCTGGATAAGAATTTTGAAGATAGTTTAATGGTATTTGGTATGTAATCGATTTAGTAAATAGCACGCTATCATAACTGCATCACCCCAAAGTTTTTAGGAACATTGGCTATGATAAGAGAGACATAGCCACTTCAAACAAATGCCGGTTATCCTTTTGGCCTTCCCATTTTGTTTAGTTGTATCAATGTAAGAGATTTGATGAATTATTCTTTTTTTCATTAAAAATTTGCTAAGAATAGAGTTAAAATACTTGGTACCATTGTCAGTATAAAACATTTTAATTTGTTCATTAAATTAACTTTGGATCATGGAATAAAAATTTTAAAAGTTTGCTCTACATCTGATTTATCTTTTAGTAAATACACCTAACAAGTACATGAATGATTGTCGATAAAAGTAATAAACCATTTGTTTTTTGTGATGCTAAGTATAGGAGACAGACACTAAATATCACTATGAAATAGAATAAAGGGCTTAGATGCACGATATGGTTGAGGTGGTAAAAACACATGTTTATGTTTTGTTGATTGATAGATCTCACATTGAAGTGGCTCATTGATATTCATAAACAAAGAAGGAAACAGGCACTTCATATACCAGAAAATTGGATGTCCTAGCCTAAAATGTAAAAGCATAATTTGTTTTTTTCTTGAAACATATGAGTTGTCCACTACACTTTGAACCTGACCAATCACAAATGAATTATTCGCAAAGTAGTAAAGACCATTGATTTCTTTAGCACTGCCAATCCTCCTCTTCAAAGTCAAGTCCTGAAAGATATAGACAGAGGAAGAAAAATTAACTCAACAATTTAACTTTTTTGTTATTTTGCTAATCGAAAGAAGGTTGCAAGAGAAATTTGGCATGTATAGGACAAAATTTAGGGTGATACTAGGACTAATTTTAACAGAACCAACGCCTGCCATTACTACATATGAGCCATCTACAATTTTAACTTTGTGATTTCCTAGACTTAGAACATAAGACTGAAACAAACATTGGCATCCAGTCATATGATCGGTAGCCTCTAAGTCTATCACCCACGGCTCACCTATTGTTGTAATACCACAAACAATCTCACCTTTGTGTTGCAAAAGAAAAGTGGAAGGTGGCTCGTTTGCAGAAAGGAGATTACGAAGTTGGTCCAACTGTTGTTTGGAGAAACTGACATTTCCAATATTTTTCCCTTGCTCAGATTCGTGCGTTGTTTGCAGCCCTTTTCTATCACGATTTCTTAGCCTTTTAGGAAAGTAATTTTTTGGTTTACTATGTAGTTCTTGGCAGGTTTCTTTCATGTGGTAAGGTTTGTGGTAGTGATCCCACTAGGCCTACCCTTCTTTGTGGAAGATCGGCTATTCCCCTTTTTGTTTGGTCCTTGTGTTACCAAGGTAGAATTTTTGGCTACAAAACTTGGTGTTTCTCTAAGTATCACATGTTTTTTGGATTCCTTAGGATGCACCTCGGAGAAAACCTCATCAATAGGTGGCAAAGGCTGCAGCCCAAGAATCCGCCCTGTAACTTCATCAAGTTCTTTGTTTAGACCTACCAAGAAGTCACAGACATGGCCTTTTTCAAGCATTTTCCTAAATAGGATGACATCTGCTGGGTCCTACCACTAGCAGGTGTTAAAAAGATCCAATTCTTGCCATAGTTTTTTCTGGGAATTAAAGTATTGAGTAACCTCATAATCTCCTTGTTTGAGATTTCGAGCCTTGTTGCATAGTTCAAACATTTGGGAAGAGTTCTCAAGGTAAGAGTAGGCTAATGTAACAACATCCTAGATCTCTTTTGCTGCAGGACAGAATAGGTATGTGTCTCCAATGTTGTCTTCCATGGACTGAATTAGCCATGCCATCACCATGGAGTGATGCGTGTCCCAAATTGAATACAAGGGATCGGTAGGCTCGGGTTTGGGAATTCTTCCTTCCAAATATCTGATTTTGCCTTTACCCCTAATCACCATTTGTGCTGAACAAGACCATTGAAGAAAATTCTTTCCATTTAGCTTATAAGTTGTGATTTGCAGGGACATGGAGGAATTTTCTATCATAACAGTGGGAACAATTGCAGAGGGAGTTTAGGAGGTACCTATGGCAACCTCTGAGTCATCACCTCTACTTATTCTAGTTATTTATTTTTCTCAACTTACAATAAGCTTTTAAATCGCTGATACGATAAAAGCTAATAGAAGGAGAAAAATGATTTATGTACTACTTAAATTTTTTATTAATACTCTTAAAAATGATACACGGATATACACTTCTTTGTGTACGAAACTTCTAAACTAGATAATCTAACTACCTTTCTAACAAATAGGAACTAACTAACTTCCTAAGAAATAGGCTAGATACATGACTAACAATGCATTCACTATGCTAACAAGATGTTATGGCCGGCCCTTATGCTCCTACTTCTACTCCTGCACACACAGCTGATGGTAGCTCTACAGGTAAAATTAAAAATGTAAGAATTATATACTTGGTCGTTTTTGTACTTTAATTTCTTACTAACGTCTTTTTCTTTTTTTCTTTTTTTTTCCCCTAATTATTATAGCAACAAGACGTGCACGAGGAGAAACTTGTTGAATTGCAAATGATAGAATTGTTACTTCATCTAGAAAAATGACTCTAAGAGTTTTGCTTTTGCACATGTAAAGGGACTGGAAAAGTAGGTACAAAGTGGATGACTGAATTGGGTTGGATTGCTCGTCACGTGACCCCGATCCAAGTCAAGAAGTGAAGGGAAATTCGAAAACCAAGAAAAGATGCAATGGTTGTAGACTTAAGATAATATGCTAAAACCATGTAAGTCTGCTTACTAGATCTAGTTCCTTTTAAAGCTAAATTGACCTTTATTGATCATTGTTGTGGTGGGATAAGCTTGAATGGGATGAGAGTCACCCACAAAGAAAAGCCTACATATTGGATTCCATTGAAACAAGCAATGGAAGGATTGGAGGTGTCAGATGCGTACATATTTTAAAGAAAAGGGTGGAAGAACGGATCCAGCGAAAGCCAAAAAAACACAGATACAGACAATTGCTGCAGCAGACAGATTGGAATGGCTATGTGACTATTGATCTACTGAAGAGTACGAAGTAAGCTATGTAAATGTTCTCAATGCATTTATACATTATTTATGTAGATAATTAATAGGTTTAGTAACAATTTTGATTTACTTTACAGAAAAAATCAACAACCAACTCTAAGAATCGTGAAAATAAGATTGCCCCAAGTATTCACGGAACTAAATTATTTGCATCTCACTTGTTTGATAAGGTAATTTCGTTTTCTGTGATATCCTCTTCTTATGAATTAGGGCTGTATATTCTTTAACCTGTAATAGCAAGCACTTTGAATTTTTTGAATTTTTATTGTTTAGGGTGTATAGAAGTAAACTTCCGTTTAGTTTTCCTTCAACATCATAATTTTAATTCTTTTCACCTGTCGATTCAATGCACCATGTGGTGTTATCTTTCATGCATTAAGGTATAAACAGTAAAACCATAAAAACATATAAAAGTTGCAGCCATCAAGAAGTCATGATTTGGCCCTTTTAGTGTTTCCATATCTATTTTCACCCATTGAACATATCAAAGTTGCAGCCATCAAATCTTCATTGAACATGGAATGTTGACATTAATTCTCCAGCTTATTATTATGGACATATAATTCCCGTTGATATGACGTTTTCCTACCTCTAAACAGGTAAGGCACTGGCAGCGGCCATGGAAGTGCTACTCCAAATTATTTTGCTGGGGGTGTGCTCTTAATATTTGCCATCTGTGTCTGCAAATTATAATTAGTTTGAAACACACTACGTCCGTAGTTTTCTTTTTTTTTTTTTGGTCAGCGAAAAGCAAAGGAGCTCTTCATGTCTGGTGGACTAATTGAGATTTAGCATGATATGTTCCATCACAAAACTAGAGGTTGGACAGCGACAGCACCAGAGGAAAACTATGCAAGTCTACCTCCACACGGCAAACACAGATTACTGAGAAAGACATTATGAAAAATGTCTTTGGCAGCAGATCGGGATATATATAGGGAGCAGGCCAACCACCTAGAGGGGTTCCAAGAAAAAGGAGATTAGAGAATGGTTGCTTCTCCAATCAAACTGAGGAACAAAACACTATTCAAGCCTAGCAGATAGAGATCAATAATCTGAAGAACTTAGATGCACGTCGACAAATGGAGCTCGACATTCTAGAGAGCTTCTTAAAGACCATGTTTCTAGATCAGTATCAGCCTCCTTTTAATGATACCTCTCCTTTCGAATAGAATATATTTTATGTCTTTGACTCCTACTTTTAAGAGTTTTGGGCTTTTGAACTTTGTCTATAATGTAAACCTTTTTTATACTTGTGCATGAATTTAGTGGTGGAACTAATATTAAGTTGACGTTCACATATATTTTTTTATTACAATTGCTTTGAAGTTAATTATATGCTTTTTTGGACGCTTTTGGTATTGTTTTGAGACATTATTTGAAAGAAAAAAAACCTACAACGATGACTATATCAAACAAAAGTCGTCGCTAAAAAAGGATCTACCAATTTTGAAGAAATTCTACACTGACCAAACAAGTCATCACTGTAGCTTATAGTAAGGACCACAAGTCATTGCAGTAGGTCCTCATGACGGCGTCAATTGTCGTTGTCCTTGGACATACAGCAACGAATATAGTCATTGCTATTAGTTGCTTTTTCTCGACGACTTACAAAAGTAGTTGCTAAATACTTATAGCTACCCTGTTGCAATGACAACTATAGTTGTCGCTATAACATTTAACGACGGGTTTAATTCGTTGCTAAAAGGATTTTTTTTTGAAATGATTTTTCATCTTGCTTTATCTGTAGATGGAATGAATCCTCATAGTAATCAAGATACCAAGCATAGTATTTGGCCAATCATTCTTATCAACTACAATCTTCCACCATATTTGTGCATGAAGCGAAAGTTCGTGAGGCTAACTTTGTTAATCTTTGGACCTAATCAACCAGGAAATGACATAGATGTGTATTTGGCAAAGCTTATTGATAAGTTGAGGGGATTGTGGAAAAGTGGTATACAAGTCCAAGATGCTTACCTCTAGACGACATTCATGCTTTAAGCAATATTGATGTGGACTGTTAATGACTTTTTTGCACATGAAAACCTATTCAGGTACTCGGTCAAGAGTTAAATAGGTAGTCATATTTGCATGATAGATATATCTTCAGTTTGGCTGAAGCATGGTAAGAAGACAGTTTACAATGGCCATGGATGGTTTTTGCCTACAAACCATCAATATCATAGACTGAAGAAAGCATTTAATTAATGGCAAGACTGAAGGTAGATGATCTCCAAGACCGTTGATAGGTGTCAAAGTGTTTGAGATGGTGAAGAAGATCAAAGTGGTTCTTAGGAAGTCAAAAAATAAGAAGAATGTGCCAGTGGCAGAGGGACAATGCAATAAGAAGTCAATTTTCTTTCAACTTCTATACTGGAGTGCTCTTTCCATTCATCACTATTTGGATATAATGCACATTGAGAAGAATGTTTATGAATTGATAGTGGGTATGTTGCTTGACATTCTTGGCAAAACTAAAAAGGCCTCAATGCATGGTTGTATCTTGTCGAAATGAAAATAAGAGATGATTTGGCTCCTAAGAAAAGGGGTGTTCAGAATTACTTGGCTCTGGCAAAGTACTCCTTATTAAGAAAGGAGAAGAAAAAGTTTTGTGAATGGCTTGCTTAGGTCAAAGTTCCGAAAGGGTATTCTTCAAACTTTAAAAAATTGATGTCAATGAAGGACTTGAAGCTTGTTGGCATGAAGGCATATGATTGTCACACTTTGATGCAATAATTATTGCCACTTGCGGTACATCAAATTCTTCCTTTGGAGGTGAAGATATGCATTTACAAAGTTTTGTTTCTTCTTCAACTCTATATGCTCCAAGGTGATAGATCTAATGAAGCTTGATACAATATAAGTAGAGTTAGTGAAGACCTTGTGCATGATTGAGAAGTACTTTCCTTAATCACTTTTTGACATCATGAATCACTTAATGGTACACATAGTATGTGAAGTGAGGCTTTATGAACCAGTGTAATTGAGGTAGATGTACCTTTTTGAATTGTAAAAAATTACATAGCCAAAGAAGCCGTGGAGTTTTGCTTGAAATATTTGTCTAATGTCGAAGCAATCGGTTTGCGAAGGAAGGTTAACATTGAGCCGAAAACACTCTGTCATCTATTTCTCGCGAGGAATAGGAGCAAGCATGTCTTCACACTTTGCAAAACACTCGTGTGGTCAAACCATTCATAGAGTCCACATGAAGGAAATAAAAGTGAGATCCAAAAGAGGGAGGAATAAGAAATGGTAGCAAGATAAATACAACTACACTTTTAGAGAATAGATGCGAACACACATATATAACAAGGCTCGTGAGTTTCAAAGCAAAGGTGTCTTAGAAGACTTATTTAAGTTGGTCAGAGACCCTCGTTAGCAGTCATGAGATATACTTCGTATTCAATAAATTGTTATACCTTTTACACTAGCAAAAGAGATAAAAAGAACCTAATCTAAAATAGTGTTATGTGTCTTTGTATCGATTCCATGCATGTTTCCTCTACAAAAGACAAGAATCTCTTGTATGGAATAATGACCTGTTATTGTTATGTTGATGACATTTGAGAACTTGACTATTACGAACTTCAAGTAACTCTTTGTAAGTTTAAATGGGCTGAAAATAACTACGTGAATGTTCAATATGACACGTTACAATAGTAGATTTTAAAAAAATTGGATTACAAGAATGATCCATTCATCATAGCATTATAAGTTAAACAAATCTTCTATATCACCGATCCTAAAAATTTGCAGATGTCATTAGTCATGTCGATGAAGCCAAGAGCAATTAGTGATGGTGATAAGAATAATGATGAAGGCAATGATATTCCATCTTTTAACAAAAGATTGCCATCGATGGACGAGATTGATTTTTTGATGATGACGATTCACACTTAGTCCATTTAGATGTTGAATGGACCTGTGTTGATAACTCTAATAAAGGTAAGAGGAAAAAGAAAACACTTTTATGTTGTTATATTCTTTCATTGAACTATTTAATAAGACATTTCATTTGTATTGCATTATGTTGTATTTTATTCACTTAGATGTTGTACTACAAACTTTGTTTTTTTTTTTTTATTTGACATATCATAATCATTTAATTCCAAATAAAAATGAATAATGTGAAAGTTTATTGAAATTGCATATTCAATTTGTTAACTTCTTTATTTAATTTATAATTGTTTTAGATATTTTGTGTTACAATTATTTATTTTTTCAAGTGTGGAATATAGTAAATGGTTAATATCTATGAATTGTAAGGCCACAAAATGAAAAAAATGGGATATTAGGCCACCCACAGAAAAAATGACCAAGACAGCAATACTTTTTAATAAAACTGTTGTTTAAAACTAACATTCGACAATGGTTTTTCTGAGAAAACGTCATCTAATGTAGGCATTTTGCATGTTCGGGAGAGACCCAAAGATAGTAAGAGTCTCCCAACACTGGCATTGGATTGGATGATTGAGAAAAATTGAAAATAATTCTAAAAATATCAATCACATAATTGAGTCTAGGGTTTTGAAATCACCCGTAACCATAGAAATTTTAGCCTAACAATTCATGACATTAAATAACAAAAAATAAAATAAAAACATATTCAGAGTTCAAAGGAAAGAAAGAAAAGGAAAAACTCTTTAATGATTAAAAAGAAATCTCCATGCAGACAAAACTCCTTGAGCTCTAAGAGATTTTTTTTTCTTTTCTCTCTCTTTTTCTATCCAAAAGGTGGCTAGAAAAATATGTAAAAAACTAATCAAAACTTGTGTTTCTAAGTTAGGGATTATATGTTTTCGTTTCTAGGGTGAAAAGAGGTAATATTTAGCTCAAAATAGGTCACTCACGACTCCTAAACTCGTGGGACACGTGGGGGTGCATTAGGCTTCTTACAGCCGCGTGTAGAGGGGAATCCTCATACGAAGGCTACAGGATGCATTTGGGGGTGCACTTATTCCGTGTAGCCATGCATGTTGTTGGGCATCAGGCTTACAATATTTTTGCTCTAGTGTGTGAGGGCACGTATGGGTGCTTGCGAAAGTGCAAGTGGCTACTCTTGTACTAAACTACATGAACTTTTCCCATGGCTGTGCCTGCTTTCTATACTAGGGCATAGCTGCGGTGGATTTTCTCATGAGGACGCACTAGTTTTCAGCCAAAATTCATCCTTTTGGCCCAAAAGTTCCCAAAGCTTCAATTGTTTTGGTGTCGGTTAACATCCAAACTGAATAAATGAAATTCAAAACTTCGGATGTTTTAGCTCCTTTCATCCATTTTTTAGCTCAACACCTTGAAATACCTACGATACATGAAAACCGTAATTAAAACATATAATACTCATGAATAAGCGATGAAAAATGGAAAAATTAATTAGAAAATTATATCGAATTAAGTACTTATCAATAGTATATTAATTAGTATATTAATATTAGCTTACTATGGCTTTCTTGAAACTTATGTGTGAAATTGAAAATCATATGATTGGTTTTTAAGACTTTATTGAATTTGATATTTTCATTTATTAGGACTTACAAATGGATAAAAAATGGATATGAGATGGTTTAGAAGTATTTTTTGTTATTTGCTAAAACTCATGTTCTAAGTGATACAATTCGTTGTCCTTGTATTGAATGTGGTCTTTTTGGAGGTCATACAATTTGAGTTGTTAGAGGATATTTATTTCGACATAGGATTATGTATAGTTATCAAACATGATATTTACATGGTGAGACTCTTTTCAATCTAAGTTCGAATAGTATAGGAAGGCAACCGGTTGTTGAGGAAGATTTAGATGATAATGTGTTTAACTAGTAAATGATTTGGAAGAACATTTTTTACTATCGTTTGGACTTATTTCAAACAATGATGGATGATGCGGAGACACTTGTATATGATGGATGTATAAAATTCAGACAATTGTCTAGTTTAGTTAGACTAGGAATTTAAAGGTGTTAGATGGGATGACAAATTTTACTTTTACATTACTTTTAGAATTTCTAAGTGAACTTCTATCAGAAGGTAATATAATACCACTTAGTATGTGTGAGGATAAGAAGACTTTGAGCACTTTGGGGATGGAATATGAGAAAATACATGCTTATCAAAATGATTGGATCCTTTTCTGGAGGAATGTGAGGACTTGGATGAATGTCCAGTTTGTAAAAAGTCAAGGTGGAAGAAAGGAAAAAGACTCATATAAAGGTAACAAAGGAGTGCCGATGATGATGTTATGGTACCTTCCACTAGAACCATGTTTCAAGTGTTTATTCTAAACTACAAAGCATACCAAGAATTTGACTTGGCATCATGACAAATGGGTCGACGATGGTATGCTTAGACATCTAGTGAACTCACCACAATATAAGACTTTTGATGCTGATCATCTTGAATTTAGTATGAAATGAAGAAATCTATGTGTTGGTTTATTGACAGGCAGAATGAACCTAAATGATACTTGAGTAGTAGGTATAGTACTTAGCCTGTAATACTTGTCAACTATAATTTGCCTCCAAAAATACACATGAAGAGAAAGTTCATGATGTTAACTCTATTGATTTTGGTCCTCAACAACCAGGGAATATGACATTGATCTTTACTTGAAGCCATTAATTGATGACCTAAAAATCTTATGCGAAAAAGGATTAAAGTTATAGAAGCTTACCAAGAAGGGACATTCACACTCCATGCAATATTGATATGGTCAATTAACGACTTCCCCGCTTATATAAATCTATCATTTATTCGATGAAAAGTTCTATTGGTTGTCTTATATGTATAAAGGAAACACCTCACAAATGGTTGAAGAATGGAAAGAAAACCATTTGATCATGGCCATAGATGATGGTTGCCCAAGGATGCTTGTTACCATAAACAAAGGAAAGTGTTTAACGGTAATATTAAAGAAAGAGTCCTAGGCCTTTGATGGATGAACACGTATTTGAAATGGTTAAAGATTTGAAAGTAGTACTCCGAAAGAGAAAGCAAGGTAAAGTTAAGTAGCCAATCAATGGACGAATCTTCTACAAACTTCCATATTGGAAGACACTTTTTGTACGTCATTGCTTGAATGTTGTGTGTACTAAGAAAAAATATTTGTGAATCAATAGAAAGGAGATATATTAATTAGTTCAATTGGAGTACTCTTCCAAGATCACATTCCTATATGGAAACATGGTTGGAGAACCAAGGACATAGAAAAAAAAAATTAAAAGAATTTAGGCATAAATCAAAGTCGCTTTCACCGTGGAAGAGTGGTGGAAGAAAACAGGCTTGAAGGAATGAGGTGAACTTGCATGGAGGTTTAGATATGATCTTTACATGACTTACGTGAAAGATTTTCTTAATGAGAAAAGTGTGTGGACTCCGCCTCAAATGAGTAATAAAAAACTATCCTTGTATATCTGATGATGATTAGAAGAAATTTTCTTAGTATAAAAGGTTTGAGCCTTTTCAACATTTATAAAAAAAAAGGACATCAAATAAGAACCCAAAATCAATACCCATCAAGAAGAGGCCGAGACAGAACAAGTCTGTTGAGGCCTTGATAGACTAATTTGCTTTTTTTTTTATAGGATGATTGTAAGATGCAATAGTCTCAAGAAACTTTAAAATCAACCGATAATGTTGATGTATTGACAAAAGCCTTAGGGAAGCCAGAATATTCTGGATGTGCTCCTCGTCAATCTAAATTCATCAAGCAAAGCCAGAACATTTAGGATGTGTTCCTCGTCGATCTAAATTCATCAAGCGGTCTCAATACTTTAAGACTAGACACACCTTGGTCGATGTCAATTCTAAAGTTTATGTTCTTTAGTGCCAAGTCAAACAATTAAAAAGTATTTTTGAAACTTTGTGTGCATGACATGGTGTTGTTAACAATGGATGAGCCAAATCTTCTACCAGTTGATCAACACAGCAACTTCAAGGATAGTTGTATAGTTCACGAGAAAAGCACTAAAGAATCACCACAAGGTGGGAAGTCCATTGATTTTCAAGAATACAAACTTTTTTTCAATGACAATATAATGGGGGGTATGTCCTTGTTATGATTCATGTAGATGGAGATTGGTGTTATCCATGGGACATCCCTTAGCAGCAGAACATTCGAGAGTGTCGATAGAAAGGTCCATAATTAGTTTTGCACTAGTACTTTTTCTTGTGGAGAAGGTAAAACTATAGATAAAGCTATAGGAGGCTTCATTGCGTGGCCAAAATGCTTAGCCAAAATGATCATGACTAATAATGCTAGTCAAGCTCCTAGTCACGTTCCTAACAAAGAGGCAGTGAGAAAGAAATGCTAGGAAAAAAAAAAAAAAGAAGAAAAACACTATTATCATTACGTAAGATACAACAATATCCTACCATTCCATAACAATTCATTAGAATGAAACCTTTGTTTAACTTTGAGGATGTTCCTATCATGTATTATGTTTCCAAAGCCGTCGATCAAGTGATGCATGTCAGCACGTCACCCATGTGTCAGCGCGTCATCAAGAGTGAGCCCCACTGCCTATGAATCTTGTCCAATCTGATGCACCCAGTTCCATGTAGACTTGGCCAGCGTGTTAATCCCAGCTAGTGGTTGACTCGATCCAACAGTCTTTATCAATAGGCCACACTCCATTCACTGCATCCTTCATATCAATCTTTGGTCTGTGCGTCCAATTCTCTAGATCGTGCTGCATCCGTGCTTCCCTTATCCCATTCTTAAAATCTCTTATCCACATAAAAAAGAAGAAAAAAATAATAGTAAAATCTTACCTACTCTAAAGAAATTCTTCTTCACTACAATGCCCCTATAGTACTAATATTTGCTTATGAAAGGAAGCAGAAGCCTCCGTTGTAGTACACCATTGAGAGCATAACAAAATAATGCTTACACTTTATTTTCATATTTTCTCTATTAAACTTGGGGAAATGCTAAGTATGCTAGGCTAGAGCAGCCGGTGAGGTTAGAGATGATTTCATATGTATAATTATTTGGTGTAGATTTTGATTCAATAATGTTGTTATAATGCTTATATTTTAGTGGAAATAATATTCTTATATTCTAAATTAATACTGTTGCATTGATGATTTTTATATAAATTCAGTTATGTTTTATTTATATATTTCTTGTTTAGCATAATAATATTGATATTATTATTCTTATGAAAATTCTCTATCACATTAATGCTAGTGGTAGGTTTTTTTTTTTTTTTTTGCTTTTGAATTATTTGTAAAAATAAACTTATCTTAATTTTATAAAATATCTTTTATTAGAGTTGTGTCACATCATTAATATAACATAACATTTAACGTCGTTATTTGTCATAGCATTATCCGTTACATCAAATTAGGTGGGCGTTACAGTGACGTTCTGTTGAATTTATTCTACTAGAATATATTAAATTTTGATTAATTTTATCTTTTACATTTTATAATTGTGATAAATATTTTTGCAGTAACATCGGATTTATTTATTACAGTTGGTGCACATTTATTAATAATTTATGAAATATCCCTTATTTCATTATTGCTTACAATATTGTCGATTTTGGATAACTTATAAAAAAAATTGTGCTTATTTTAATAAGAAAAGACTTAGTTAATTGAATGCTTTAGAAATTTAATTAGAATTAATCCATACCAGTAATAAACTTATAAAGGATTCTCGGGTCTTCACCGATTTAATTGTATGTTTTAAACCCTAAAATTTGAAATCACCAATGAAAAGAAAAATATATTTTCCTGTTTTTAAATTTAATTTTGTTAAACTCACTTACCTCTTAAAAACGTTAAAATTTGCCAACTTTACTATTTGTAAATTTCACCTCTATATGGATACAACTGCCCTTATTGTATTAATGAAAATTTGTCAAAAATTAAAGAAATTTTCTTTTCACAAGAAACGACCGTGTTTAGAGAAACGCTTTCGGTAAAACATCAAAGATTCTGGCATTGCTACCGGAGATGTGCTGCATTTCATCAAATTTCCAAATTAAACGCAACAATAGGTAAATAATCTGTCCTTACCGTGTAAATATTGTAATTATAATCATTTTAATTTGCCAATTAATTATTTAGTTAAATAAGCTACTATTCATGTAGGTTACTATTCACTATTCACAACAAAAATTTCCAAAGATGCAAACTTCATCCCTTATGAATAAGTGCAATATGCTTGTAACACTACAATCACAAAACCCCACTTAACATAAAATCCAAATCATGAATTCCACATTGAACCCAATACCCATAACCAAAAAAAACAAAAAAAAATTAAAAGAACCCAAATTGAACATAACAAATTCCAGTACTTTGAAATGAGATTTGAACAATGAGCTCTTGCTAAGTTCATTTTTTTTTATCAATATGTATATATGTGTATATATATAATGTAAAATTACAAAGAAGATATATTAGAGCCGAAGCTTCTTAGATTGCCTTAAGTAATTGTGTGAAAAACAAAAGACTAAAGCAAACGCTTATGTGATGTTGGGAAATTAATCTTTCTCCACGTCTAGTAAAGGAAAATTCCCACTTTAAAAAGTATTCACATTTCCTTCTTTTTTTTTTTCTTTATAGGGTTGTTTGGTTAAAAATAGTATAAAAGAGCTTTGACCCTGGGTTGTGACGTAAGTATGATGCAAATATGTATATATATACATTTATTTTCATCATTAAATACCATCTCTGAAGCTTTTTGCATAGTTGATTCATTTTGCTTCATATGCTATTACTGGGTTTTTTTTTAGAGTGATATTTCTGATCCCATTAATGTTATGTTGTCTTTCCTTGTGTTCAAATGGGCAATTTTAAATTCTTTTGTTTAATAATTTAGTATGTTTCCGTAACATATTCTTTTAATTTTTGCTTATGCTTTAATTTTGTTGGTTTTTTGAAAATTTATTTTAAACAGCTAGCTAATATAATTAGGTTGAGTTAGTAAATTTGAAATTTAATATAGCTAGTATCTAGTTGTTAGGTCATTTTTTTTCCGAAAATTTTGATTTGAACTCAATGATTGAAAAAAAAAAAAGCTCTATTTAGTTCTGTCTAGCCAAATTCAACCTGCACAGATTTCTTTGTTTTGGTTACAACCATTTAATTTGTATTGTTGGTCATGATACTTGATTGCTTGTGGGGGAGGGGGTTCTTCACCAGTTGCCTGCATTATCTTGCTATACTAAACATTTCATTTTAACTAAATCTTTTCTAGGTAAATTGTCATATTGACTGTAGACACTACCATATTTTTCTTGTGACTCCCATTTCTGCTCGTCCCCTTCTCCCCACTGTGTTATCTTTATTCCTTGATTATGGTTTTTTTTTTTTCTTTTCAGTCTGCTCGTCTAATGTGTTATTTTCATGGAATAGATTCAATCCTTTTTCCCGATGTTTCTATAGCACTTCGGTTGTCCAGTCATCTTTTACTTGGAGTTGTGAAGAAAGGTGAATTACCTTCTTGATGATTGCAGCGAGGCTTTGCTTAAGATAAAGCAGGCTTTTTCGCCCCACTACTGTTGATTTGCCTCCAGAAGCGTCTACTGCACCATATCATTCCATCACCTTGCTTGAGACTTTTGATCTCGATGATTTCAAGCTTCTTGATAATGAAATGTTACATGGGTTAGTTCTAACATGTTTGAAATATATTTTGAGGCAGTTATTATCGATCTAAAGTTGAACATATTTATCTTATTAACAAATGACATTTTTGCAGGAACCATGTTGACCAGCATGCCAGTACTGCAAGAGAGCAGATTACACTACAAGATATGATGGACGGTGTGGTTTACTCAACATCTCAGTTTGGATTGGATGGTTAGTATTCTTATATTATTTTTTAATTTTAGTTGCATGATAATCAGAGTAGCATCAGAGTAATTCAGGAAATTGTCATATCGTTGTATTTGTGCTAGAGGGCTATAATGCGAGTTTGTTTTTGGTGTTTCTAAATGGATTTTCTGCGTTATTTTAAGTTCTCTGCCATCGTACAGTTTTAATTTTAATTCCTTTCTCTATCCTTGTAGACAGATGTCTCTTCATTTAAATTTTTGTTGTATTGCTCATCCTCCTTGCCCTCTTTCTATGTCTCTTTTCAAACCAAAGTTTTGCCTTCTAGACATTAAGGATGCTGTTGATTACAAATTGACGGTTGCATTAATGAATAAAATAAGTTGCATATTGATGTTATGGTTCAAACTTTCAAACTAATGTCGAATTCACATGTTGATGATGAAACAGGGGAAGAGGAAGAAGCTTAATGCCCATCAAATAAAGATATCTCCCTAACCTCAATTAATCTGGAAAAATTCGCTCTCTCTCTGTCTCTCTCTAACAACAAACAACGATGGGTCTGTCTCTCTCTCTCTCTCTGTCTGGGGGGTTTGGAAGGATTATATGTGTCTACGAAGATGTGGATGAGATTGAAAAGTGGGAATCTAATTTTGCACGCATGTGAGGAATGAGGAGAAAATGAGGCAAAATAAATGAAATTATTTCGGACAAGTTATTCCCTTTTATATAAAGTGCTGTTGTATTGCAATGTCGTAGCATCTAGCTAGAAATTTGGGCTTGTTAATAGCCCTCTTTTTTTTTTGTCGTTTGATAGAAAAGAAAAGAAAAAAAACTCTTCCTTTTTTTTTTTTTTTTACCTTCTTCAATCTCCAATTAAATTTTATACAACAAGAGATAAAATCAATATTAAAGATAGCAAGTTTAATGAAGAAACATGATACGTCATCTGTTACTTTGGGGTTCTCATATGATTTTGGACAAATGATTTTTCAACCACAAAAGTCCAAATCACGGTGTGCTTGAAAACGACACAAGAAGAACCAAAATAATTAAGTCGGTGGATAAGAATATTAAATAAAAAACACGTATGTAAATTTGGAATTCTCCTTTGCATCAAATTGAAGAAAAAAACTTACAAGCTTGGGCGGCAGACACAAACGGCAACGGCAAAAATCCAGCGTAGCAAATGATAACAATCCTGCCAACAAACAACACCGACAAAGCTCGTGGGGGTCGCAAGGTTGATCGGAAGTGTTTTTCCAAAAAAATTTGAGAGAGAGAGGAAAGCTAAGGATGCGAGAGAGCGTTGAAGAGGGAGAGGGGGAGTAAGTAAAGAAGAAGAGCCTAGAGCGAGAAGTGGTGCAGGGGGAGATCAGTTTGGGGGATTAATACTGTCTTTCAGTGATGACATAAGTCGTCGCTAAATATATACAAAAAAAACAATAGCATATGCTAAAGTGATGACTATTTAGCGACGACAAATGTCATCATTGAATGTGCTAAAATATAAACCCGTGAAATTATGGTGGGTGTTCATGAATTTTGGTAGGTAAATTTTCGCTAATATATTCAACGACGACAAAAGTCGTCACTGAATGTCAGGACAATTAGAGACGATATTGTCATCCTTATACATATAAATTTAGTGACGACAAATGTCATCGGTAAAAGTTTCATCGCTAAATTACAAAGTTGTTGTTGTTAGCTTTGCATGTTGCTTTGCTTGTCCGCATTATAATTTGGTTTACTATGTATGTTGATAACATGCCTTGCAGAATATGGAGTGTTGCTCACCAAAAATTATTAATGCATGTTAACAAAAAACCTTGACTTTTAAGATATCAAGTGGGAGAATGTTTTCAAAGAGAGGACCTACGGTCTCCATCGTTGGTCTATAGGCAACACATAGTGGTTTCGACCCATAGGAAGAGATTTTATTATGTACTGAGTTGGATCTCCGAAGGAATAATTTATTTTAGCATAATTTATCGTTGTATACCTCTAGGTGGCAATTATAAATCATGGATAAAACAGTTAAAACGATAGTTATACACTCAAGATTAATTTTGTTATCAACCTTTCTTAGGAGCTCTGTTAATGAATTAATAGCCAAAGAAAATGAATATTAATATATGCTAGATCATAAGGGTCTTAGATGGCATATATTAATCGGAAGGGATCTGTATTCCTAATTGAATTTGGCAAGTGTCCCCTAGGTAGCTTGTTAGATTTTGAGTTGGGAAATATCATTGTAAGGTTTTGATTTTTTAAGGTTTTGACACACAAACACAATTGTAAATTTACTTGTTACCTTACTAAACTATTATGGAATGTTTGCTTATATTTGGTGTATGAATGTTTATTATAGATTAAAATGTCTAAAAATGCTTTATCACCGATACTCAATAAGAACATATTAACTGGCAAGAATTACAATGATTGGAAAAGGAATCTAGATACTATCCTTTCATTTGAGAAACTGAAATTTTGTACTGACAATACCATGTCCTCCCAAACCTACCGGAGGTTCTACAAATGAGCAAATCTAAGCATATGATTGATGGAAGGATGCCAAAGTTTAGGCCTGCTCTTACACTATGGCTATCATAAATAATGTGCTACAGGCTCAATATGAGGATTATGAGACTACTAAGCAGATCTTGGATAATCTGAAAGACATGTTTGGAGGCCAATCCCTAATGAAACGCAAGGGGCTCTTCAGAAACTCTTAAACTACAAACAAAGACTAGGGACTTTTGTGATGAAGCATATGATGTTACTAATGGGTTGCCTCGTTGAGGCTCAAACCCATGGTGTTGACATTGATGTTGAGTCATAGATGACTATAGTTTTTGAGATTCTATCTAAGTAATTCATCCTATTTAGAGCTTTATATGATTTGAGCAATAGACAAGATGTGACCGTGACAGAGTTAATGAAGCAGTTACAAGAGTTTGAAAATCTGATCAGGGAAACTCTTGTTGGTGGTGAGGCCAACTTGGCGCCTATATCTAGTTCCAATCCCAACCCAAGGAATAAAAAGAAGCAGAGGGCTAAGAACAGAAAGTTTTTTGTCCTAGCGAAAGACAAGGATAAGAAGAAGAAAAAGAAGAATCTTAAGAAGCTCAAGTGCTTTTTTTGAGGGAGAATTAAGTACACAAAGAAGAATTGCAAGGACTTTCTTTCTTGAGGAGGTAAATGTGAACTTTTGGTTATTGAAAATTGCTTAGTTGAGGAATCAAGTGACACTTGGGTGATAGATTCTAGAGCAACTAATCATGTTTGTTTTCTTTGTAGGGGTTCAAAGAAACGAGAAGTCTGCTACATGAGCACTTCATGTTACGGATGAGCAATGGATCCTTGGTGTTGACTGAAGCAGTAAGAGACATCCATCTTTATTTTGATAATTATAGGATTTTAGTTTGAAAGATTGTTTTTATATTCTAAGACTTAAAAGGAATTTAGTATCTATAGCATGTTTATTTAAAGACTCTTATTCAGCATCTTTTAATAATAAAGTAATGATTCATAAAAGCAAATCTTTTATCTGTGATGGATGGATGTAAAACAATTTATATTTTGTCAAACCTAAGATGTACTCACTACTAGGCACTGAGTTTAACAATAGTTCTAAAAGACTTAAAACTTCTCACTGTAATAAGACTTATCTTTGACATTTGCGATTAGGTCATGTTAGCCTGAATAGGATTCACAGGTTGATGAAGGATAGACCTTTAAGTTACATAGAGGTGGAATCTATAACATAATATGAATCTTGTTTTGAGGGCAAAATAACAGAAAGACCATTTGGATCTAAGGGCAATAGGGCCAGAGGGCTTCTAAAACTTATGCATAGAGATGTTTATGGTCCCATAAATATTAGGGCATGAGGAGGTTATGAGTACTTCATCATATTTATCAATGATTGTTTAAGATATGGGTATGTCTAACTAATGTATCATAAAAGCGAGACTTTTGATGAGTTTAGGGAGTTTCAAACTGAAGTAGAAAAGCAATTAGGTAAACCCATAAAAGTGCTTTGATCCAATCGAGGTCAAGAATACCTCTTTGATGAGTTCTTGGGACACTTATCAGAGAATGGAATCTTGTTACATTTGACTGCATCAGGCACTCTACAATAGAATGGCATAGCTGAAAGAAGGAATAGGACTTTCTTGGACAAGGTTAGGTCCATGATGAGTTATTCGATATTACCTTTATCCTTCACTATAAATTGCATTTGGTCTTTTGAACAATGTGCTTTCAAAATTGGTTCTTAAAACTCCTCATGAGTTGTGGACAGGTAGAAAGACATCCTTAAACAATATTCACATATGGGAATGTTTGGTTCATGTCCTGTACAAGGAAACAAACAAGTTGGAAGCATGTTTGAAAGTTTATGTATTTTTAGGATATCCAAAAGGGACTAAAGGGGGTTATTTCTATAACCCGTAAGAAAAAAAAATCGTGGTTTCAACAAATGCAACATTCCTTGAGGTATGTCAATTGAACGACTTTAATCCTCGAAGTAAAGTGGTACTTAAGGAGTTGACAAGTGATTCAATCACTTTAGGGGTTCTGGTTGAAACCAATCTGATCAATGTAGAAAAACCAACCAATAAACTACTTAAGGGGCATCGGCATAGTGGGAGGATCAGGTGAGGTACAGGTGAGGTATAGTTCAATGATGAAGCCTACTTGATTGAACTGATTGAACATGACATAGATCCTTACACTTACACAAAGGATATAGAGGATGCTGATTTAAGGCTTTGGACCGAAGCTATGAACACTAAGATGAAGTATATAGAGATTAATCAAGTCTGAGAACTTATGGATCTTCCCAAAGGGGTAAAACCCATAAAGTGTAAGTGGATCTACAAGAGAAAGAGAGGAGCAGATGGAAAATTTGAAACCTATAAAGCTAGACTGGTAGCTAAAGGATACACACAAAAGAAAGGAATCAATTACGAGGAAACCTTTTCACCTGTAGCCATCTTTAAGTCCATCCGCATTCTCGTATCCATAGTTGTTGCTGTTGACTACAAGATTTGGCAAATGAATGTCAAGATGGCCTATCTAAATGGCTATCTTGATGAGTCCATATATATGATGTAGCCATATCGATTCAAGGCTAAGGGTCAATTAAGCAAGGTCTATAGGCTACTCAAGTCAATTTATGGACTGAAGGAGGCTTATTGTTCTTGGAACATAAGATTTGATCAAGTGATCAAGACTTATGGGTTCGAACAAAACATTGACGAACCATGTGTCCACAAATACATTAAGGTTGAAAAGGTGGCTTTTCTACTGCTCTATGTAAATGACATTCTACTAATTGGCAATCAGGTTGGGGCATTGTCATGTGTCCACAAATACATTAAGGTTGAAAATGTGGCTTTTCTACTGCTCTATGTAAATGACATTCTACTAATTGGCAATCAGGTTGGGGCATTGTCATTAGTCAAATTATGGTTGACCACATAGTTTCACATGAAGGACTTGGGTAAAGTAAATTATGTTCTAGTAAAATGTTGTAATATGTTTTTGGAGACATTTTATTAATAAGGAGTTAATTTATTTTTAATATACCAAATGTTGTCGTCTTTGTGTTCATTTCTGTTGAATATATGATAAGCAAACAAAAGTCTAAGATTGTCGGTCTAAACCTTTAAGAATCAAGCATATGATGGACAGATTATGTAGAAGATATAAATCTTAAAGGTGATATGACCCTTATTCAAGGAAATAAAGTTAGGGGCTTTATTCATGCTAAGATTGTTATGATGTCTACATCTCTAATAGGAGATGGCTTATCTTGGTCAATGGAGTAGGACTCTATGAGTAGAAATATTGGTGTATTGTCATAGATGACGATGTGTTATATCAGGATAAAAAGTTGAATTGATTTGGTTAATAATTCTATTTATTCAAATTAATTCACTTTAGGCAACCAAATGTGTTGTGTCTTAATCCTGAAATAGCTAATGGGCTTGTATCCTTAACTTATGTCTTTCGATGTGCCAAAAAGTGACATCTTGACTTAATGATGGTACGCATATCGGTATGTTGGAACTACTAGAATATTTGTCTCAGGTTCTTTCTCTCTACGTTTCGTTGGAACTGCTACACATATCATCAAAACTGCTACACTTGTTGTCGGAGCAGAGAAGACCAAGACAGTAGCGATCTGCCATGATCTATACTCATGTCGGGAGGAAATCTAACGCAGGCTATGATTGGAGGTCGTTGAAACTTGGATGGACGAGAAAGAAAGCCAGTTGTCGCGATCTGGTCGACATTGTTCTGGCATCTTGCGCTTCAATCTACAGAAGTGAAGTCAAATATGGTGGAGACAATGACAACGGCTTCATCTCTCCCTTCTCCTTGATTGTGGCGACGCAGCAACAGAGCATCATTGCTGACTGCTTCTACTTAATCGTGTTGGAGTGATGGTAGGGATAGGGAAATCATCCGATGAAGCCGATCTAGATGAAGATGACAGCAACTATTCTAGTTCAGAGGTTCAAGGCTGGATTTGTGGGTCTGACGCAAGAAGAGAAAGAAGGAGAGAAAAGAAGACACTACAAGAAAATATTGATTACACGACCTTTATTTCATGATAGTTTTCCAAAAACCGCCGTGGAAAGGGCAAAAATGCGCGGCAAGTTACGCCCGTGAAAACGAAGACCGTCATGAGAAGGCGGGAAGATACCACGACGATTTTTTGAAAAAACCGTCATGGAATACTAGAGATACCATGATGGTTTTCTCAAGAAACCGTTGTGGTAGAGTATCTCTAGTATTCCACGATGGTTTTTTTAGAAAACCGTCGTGGTATCTTCGAGACATACCACAAAAAACCGGGTTGGAGTATTAAAGCTAACACGACGGTTTTCTCCAAAAACTGTCGTGGTAGCTCCGTGGTATCTTCCACGATGGTTTTTTTAGAAAACCGTTGTGGTAGCTTCATTTAAACCCCTTCCCATCCTCGGCATTCAAACAGTACATTTCAGAAACACACTTTACAAATACAAACACAGACCCTTCTGAATCAGCCGTCGCCATCTCTCTCCGCCTCCATACTCCTTAATCTCAGCCCAAATTGTAAGTTTTTTTTGTACAAAGTGAGAAATAGTTGTTGATTTTTTTCTTTATTCCGTGAAGTTGATAAATAGTTGTTCATTTTGTTGTTTATTCCGTGAAGTTTGTATTGTGGATCATGGGTATGATTTCTTCGTTTTATAATGAGTATGTGTAACTTGTTTAATTTATGATGG